>JAMZAV010014909.1:0-12753 GCA_024449915.1 Sweltsa coloradensis | reverse complement strand
ACAGTTCATTTTTAGCTACCTTGAAAGAAAGTTGAAAAGTTTGCTGGAAGCCTTCCAAATAAGGTTTCAATATAAGCCTTTTACAAGAATATAATCAACAAGTAACTATAGTTACTTGACAATAATCACTAACATTGTTTACACAAAAACAAGTCTTTTGACCACTAGATATTTTTTAAATTCTATTGTTAATTGATAATACCGTATCAATAAATCGACTTTGATAATATATATATTTTAACAAATAATTTTGTTATGGAACTTGAAAAAGTAATGAGATCCCACATAACAAAAAACTTGTAAAAAAACAGCCAAACCTTACACAATCAAAAGCAATGAGATCTAAAAGAAATGCCAAGCTTATGTACCCTCCTGCATTTTCGCAATCTTAATAGGGCCTACATAAATTTACTTTGTCCTGTGACTGTATCCTTGCAAAGCTTGGCAAATAAATTTGCACAAACTTTACATTTAAAACAATCGTCGCAAATAAAATTTTGCAACGCTTTGCAAGGATCCAGTCATAGGGCAAAGTGAATTTATGTATTAAGATTGCGAAAATGTAGGAGGGTACATAAGCTTGGCATTTCTTTTAGATCTCATTGCTTTAGATTGTGTAAGGTTTGTCTGTTTTTTATAAGTTTTTTTCTCTTATACTTGAGAGAGATACATACATATTAATCGATTCTATACAACAATGTAGCCAATTTGAACTTAAAACCATCGATAAACCATTGATAGACAAACCGATAGCCTTCTTTAGTGAAAATGGCATTGTCTTGGGTTTGCCTGGGTTGCTTTTAGCGCACAAAACAGTATAACAATAATCCTGTCAAACGATCTTATATTGACGTTTAGAGGAAATAATTGCGATGTCGCTGAATTTTCGCAGAAACCTTCCTTATATAATACTAATCAACATACTAAAACTCCCCTACAATCGGACTGGAGCTTCGGCCGCCATATTGGAAAATGGCGGCCAAAAAGTGTTGGTTATCGAATATCTCCAAATTGGTTGGAGACACACAAAATGTTACAGTGGCAAAAATATTCCCCATTCAATTCCCTACACAAACGGTTTCTTTTATAGTTTTGGTAGGGGCCAAGGTTACGTCACAAAATCGTGGTTTATATGTTGCTTATTGGAATACTACTTGATTTCCTCATTTTCACACCCAGCATCAAACAATGCCTGGTAAATCCGTAAGAAATCGATTTAAATATAACAGGACTTTTGTATGGTGTTCACGAAAGCTTCCATTAATATTTTAAAAAATCAGGTCTGCGAAATCGGATTTTTCGTTTTACCTGGAATTTGGGTTTTTCCATTGTATTGTATTGTATTGTAGTCGTTTATTGCCATTGATAAATAAATACAAGTAAATATTTAATTAGGCGTTGACATTTGAGCCTGGATAGGCTAATAATTATTTATTTATTTCCTCAAAAATGCCATACTTGACTGCCCATTATTAAGCACTAAATAGCATTGGAGAAAAAATTCTTTCTACGCACATTAAAAGTGACAAATAACTTTGAGATAACAATCAAAGTTTTAATCCAATATGGCTGATAATTCTAATATCCACAAAATCAAAGTGAATGATGGTAACAAAAAGAGTGTAAAAACAGCACGAAAACAGTATTCAAGTTGTGAATATTAGGAATTAACAGCATATTGGATTTAACCTTTGGTTGTAATTGGATCATTATCATATTCGGCACCAAATCGACATGTAGATCGCAGCACTGGCGGCGCGCTACGTCACAACATGGCTGGCGTAATTGTGATTCAGGGCTGGAGCGTAAATGGCGCTAACGTGTGCTAGTCGCGCCGGTTCTGCCAATTCGGGGATTATTTCCGATCTGTTCACTCACATTTACCTTTCTCGCACACGCATTAAATAATATGTACATTTTCATCTACGGTTTGCATTTTTTATGCTCTTATACAACCACAAGTAGGCGTAATTGCGTAGGTAGGCCAACTAAAGCCAAAATTGAACCTTCTTATTCCTATATTTCTGAATGGATATAGGGATGAAATGTAAAATATTATATAATAATCATCATAATAGTTGGGTATATTATTATGTTTGAGCGTAAGATATCCAGAAAATAATTCATAAGCAGATATTATTTATTATTTAATTACTACTATTAGTGGGATCAAGGTGTCTTCTAAAACACAACTATAGTGCAAAATGTGATACCAGCATAAAAAATTTGCAATTATGTAGATTTTGTAATAATAAATTTGAAAATAACTGGCTCCACGATGGGGTCTTATTATTTAACTATTAATTATTAATTAATATTAATTGGTTAATTATGTGACACGAGTTTCAAAGTGGCAATAAGTTAGTCATGTTTGGTATTAATTAAGAGCATTTTTCACCTTTATAAAGAAAAAAAATACATTGAAAAAATATATTGAAATATACAAAGTTATAGTTAAATATGTTGATTTTGCTGATTTTTTAGTTTTTGAACCAAAAGATCAACGTTAAAGTAAAATTCTCCTAACAATGATATCACAGTGTTTAAAAAGAGCTGGTAACTATAATTAAATATCATATTTCCCAAATTTTCAATAATAAAATTTAAATTTTTTTAACACAAATAACAATATGGCGTAAATATGTCTAACTATGGTTTAAAAAAATATGATACCAACTTAAAAATTAGAAATTTTAAAAGCTTTTGTAATGAGAAATTCAAAAATAATGGCTCCAACTGATGTTATTTTTTAACTTTTAAATTGATTAATTAACTTTAATTATTTAAATTTAGTCCTAAATTTCAAATGAAGACAAATTTGTGGGTTTTTGGGTATAAAATTAAAAGCATTTTTTACCAACATAAAAAAAAAAATATTCGAAAAAAAATTAAAATAATACATGTTTAGTTAAATATGTTGATTTTGTGATTTTTTATTTTTTAAACCCAAAAAAGATCAACTTTAAAGTAAAATTTCTTCTAACCAATGATATCACAGTGTTCACAAAAAAATTTGGGTTACTATAATTTTGTTTTTTTTCCAATTTTCAAAAATAGTAATTACAATATATTTTACCAATTAACAAATTTTTTTAAATTAAAAGTACAGAAACATGTTGTGTGACTAAGGTCGGTGCAATACTTTCCGAAGGTTTTAGGTTTTTAAGGTTTTGGTTTTATGGTCAAGAAATGTTTTTTTAAAACGTTTCTAGTAGCGCGCTACCATTGCCGGTTTTATGAAGCTCGCTTCTCTTTGGCGGGTTTTGTTTTTTAGTGTTTAAGAGCTAAGAAGTTGAAATTTTTTTATCTTGTTAAACCTTAGACCCTAAACCAAAAACCTTGGGAAAGAATGTGAACGCGATAAACGCATTGGGCATTTTTTCCAACTTCTTTAAAAACCTTTAAACCATAAACCTAGGAAGTTATGTGACCGCCCTGTAGCAAAGCATGTTTTATTTGTTTATATCCCCTTAAAGTTTTTGAAAATAAAAATTTTCGAAAAACCCCACTGGCCCAGGCTGAGTTTTTGAGTATGAATATGAATTGATTAATCAATTAATTACTTAATTGTGCCAAAAATTTTAAAGTAAAGGTAAATGTTCAGTTTGGTATAAAAAAAAGCAATTTCACCAAAATAAAGAAAAAAAACAAAAAAAAATAAATTAAATATATATTTATTTTATATTTAAAATATGTTGTTTTTTGTGATTTTTATTTTTTAACCAAAGATCAACTTTAAAGAAAATTTCTTCTACCCAAAGAAACACAGTGTTAAAAAAGAGCTGGTAACTTTAATTAATAAACATCAATTTTAAATAATAGTATTTACAATAGATTTTACAAAAATTTAACAAATTTTCTTAATTTGAAAAGTTACAGAAACACGTTTTTGTGGGGACGAGCAAAATCATCATTTAATTGTTTATATCAATTTTAAAGATTTTGTAATAAGAATTTTTGAAAAACCTGGTCCAACTGAAAATTTTGAGTTTTTTAAATATGAATTGATTAATTTTAATTTATTACTTAATTGTGTCCCAAAAAAAAATTAAAGGAAGATAAATTTGTAATTTTTGGTATAAATGAAAAATATTTTTCACCCAAAAAGCACCAACAACCCAAAAAGCACCAAGCTATTTTTTTTTGGGGAAGCCCCCCCCAAATTGAAGTATTCGTTTGGGGACATGCAACAATCCCCCGGGATGATAGGCTTGATAACTATATTAAGCGAAATTTGACGCTTAATACTCAAAAACTCAACCCCGGAGCCAGTGATTTTTGAAATTTTCTATTACAAAACTTTAGATTGATAAAACAAGTCAAATGATATTTTTCTACTCCACAAAATGTTTCTGTAACTTTTCAAATTTTAAAAAAATTTGTTAATTTGTGTAAAAAATATTGTAATTACTATTATTGAAAAATTAAAAAAGATACAAAAATAAAGTAACCAGTTCTTTTGTGAACACGTATATTATTGGTTAGAAGAAATTTTACTTAAAAGTTTTATCTTTTGTTCAAAAAAACTAAAAAATCACAAAATCAACTATTTAATATAAAAAGTATATATTTCAAATATTTTTTTTTGATTTTTTTCTTAATGTTGGGGACAATTGCTTTTTTTGATACCAAACCTGACAAATTACCCTTTACTTTAATATTTTGGACCAATTAAGTAATTAATTTGATTTTTCAATTTATAGTTAAAAAACTCAAACTCAGCCTGGGGCCAGTGATTTCGAAATTCTTATTACAAATCTTAAAAAGGGTTTATAAAACAAATCAAATGATGCATTTTCTACGTCCCCACAACATGTTTCTGTAACTTTTCAATTTAAAAAAAATTTTTAATTTGTTAAAATATATTGTAATGACTATTATTTAAAAAATTGAAAAATGATACAATAATTATAGTAACCAGTTCTTTGTGAAAATTGTGATTAAATTGGGTTTGAAGAAATTTTACTTTAAGTTTAAACTTTTGGTTCAAAAAATAAAAAAATCCAAAACAAAAAATTTAAAAAATAAAGTATATTTCAATTTTATTTTTCAAGTATTTTTTTCCCAAGTTGGTAAAAAATGCTTTCAATTTAAACAAACACTACAAATTTGTTTCACTTTTAAAAAATTTTGGGCTAAAAATTAACTAATTAAAGTTAAATTTAAAATTAAATTTTAAAAACTAAAAAACTTGCTTGGGCCCGTTATTTTTGAATTTTTCATTACAAAAACTTTAAGATTGCTAAATTTTTTAAATTGGTACTATTTTTTTTCCATAGTTAGACATATTTTTGCCATATTGTTATTGTGTAAATATATTTTAATTGCTATTATTTAAAATTTAAAAAATGAATTAATAATTTGTTACCAGTCTTTGGAACACGTGATATCATTGGGGTTTGGGGAAATTTTACTTTTAAAGTTTATCTTTTTTTTTCAAAAACTAAAAAAACAAAATCAAATATTTAACTATAAAATTTTTGAATTTCAATATATTTTTTTAAGTATTTTTTTTCTTTATAAAAGGGGAAAAAAAGCTTTAATTAAATAAAACATGACTAAATTTTGTCACTTTGAAAATTGTGTACATAATTAACCAATTAATATAATCAATTAATTTAAAAGTTTAAAAAATAAGACCCCATCTGGAGCCAGTTATTTTAAAAATTCTCATTACAAAATTACATTATTGCAAATTTTTATGCGGTACACATTTTGCACTATAGTTAGTAATCTTTACTCCACTAATAAGTAAAGTTGCCCGCCGAAATTGGTATTGGTCCAAGGAATTATTCCCAAATTTTGAATTTAGAATGTAAAGTTTTTGAAGTGAAAGAGTCTTTTTTGTTTGTACTTGTATCAACAAATATTTGCAACAAATTGATATAACACTGAACAGCTGAAGTGCAAGGTGCAATATTTAACGTTTCCCCCGCGATAATGTAATGACAAAAAATAGTCAACTTGTATTATTTTCATCATATTCCCTGAAAATGTCAATAAATTAGGCCTACATCTATGCAAAAAATCCGGATGTTGTAAATTTTTGTAATCATCGACAAAGTGTGCTTTTTTCAGAACATGACGAAACTTCTGAAAATACTTTGGGTGCAGAAATTGGTATTTTTTATGAAAAAAATTCATTGAAACGATTTTTCCGAATTTATTACTATACATAGGCCTACCTTTTTTGTTGTTGATAAAAACGCACTACAGAGTAGTAATTTTTAGAAGCCCATCACATACGAAACAAATTGAATGTAGGCCTATGTGCTATACATATATGTAGGCCTGTATGTGTAACAATTGGGAACCGGTGTGATAGCCTATTGTCATAAGCATGAATTAAAAATTTTTGTTGAAAATTTTAAGACGCGATTTAATATGAGTGTCGGCGACGGACAAAAAACACTAAGTATAATAATAAAAAAATTTAAAATAAATAAATCTATCAATTCACAACGGGAAAACTCAGTGGGTGACAACCATACTGTCTTCTGACAATATGTTTTCGGACTTCATCCCTGGACTTAAATTGTAAGAAAAATGTTTTTATTAAGAGTAGGCCCAACCAAAATTTAAATTGAGATCATGATTATTTTAAAAGTTGTTATTTATAAGTGTAAAGAGTTGTATTTTAAAAGAGAAATGTAGGCCAATGCTTAACCATTTGAGACATAACCCTAGCGTCAGGTGTCCACTTTATGGTGCACTTACAGGCCCCATTCTTTCATTTAAAATTTGTTATCTTGTGATTACCATAGCACAAATATTTCTTTGTTTTATTTCTAACGTTCACATCCGTAAACAAAACGTATCACGCCGAAAACTCAACTTTTTAGTTACATCTACACGTTCTTCCACGTTATTTGCCGCTGTGTCTACCTGAGTGATCACTACTGCTAGGGTTCTACGTTCCGCCAACAGGGCCGCGCTAGTGTGCTTTTTGGTGCCGAATTGGAGTATTGCAATGTGCAATGTGCATAGAAAGAATTTTTCCTCCAAGCTTTTTTAGAGCTTAATAATGGCAGAGTCGATAAAGCGGGGAAACTTCTTTATCTACTCTGATAATGGACAGTCAAAAGATGGCATTTTTGAGGAAATGCCAACAATGAAAAACGCAATTTCCGGGTAAATGCAAAATCCGATTCGCAGACTGATTTTTTATAAAATACTAATGTAGCCTGCGGTTGCTTATACACGAACCATGCGGGGTTCAGTGATAGAGGCGTGAATTTTGGATCATTTAGTCAGAAAAACGTGCTGAGTAATTTGCCAGGTGGTCCAATCGATTTTTCCCCGTTCAGGGTGTGACCATAGAGAAATAACCGGGGAAGAGTGGAAACACAATGTTAAATAGGGGGAAACCGCAAAAATTAGTTTAGAAGGGTTTCGGAAGTTTAAATTTCTAGAAACAGCACCAAAAATCTTTAGGGGCCCGCGATCTATAAAATCTTTCCAACTATCAAGTAACAACTAGCCAACCAAATATGCTTGGACTATCTAGGCTTTTCGTGGCGCCGGGGGGGGGTTTTCCCCCGTTTTATTTCAGGTTTCTTTTCATGTCACCGCCCCCCCAAATTGGGATAAAACCCAAATAGCTGCCTTTTTTTGTGAGCCAACATTTGGGTCCAAAAACCCACGTCGATGAAAGAAGATTTTTGCGCCGTAATAGCAGGGCCTTTTGGGGATAAATGAAAAAACCTGTCGGGTTTTTGGGGGTTTACCGACACACAGTCACACCACACAAACAGTTAGAAAACCACAGACAACCAAGATCTTGAAAAAGGTTTTTTAGTTGGGGGCTTTTTTGCAATTTCAAATTGTTTGGCGCAAAAAGGCGCCTTTAGCTGGCGCTTTCTTGGGGAAATTTTTAAAAAAGCCCCTTGTCTTTTGTTGGTAAATTTATTTAAAAGGGAAAAAGGGACTCACAAAACAGGGGGCCCAAATTTGGGGGTCCATCCCATTCGACGGGCCCGGGGGTTTCTGTAATTGAAAAAATTTTAAAAAAGTGGGGGAAAAGAGAGTACCAATAAAACTTTTATTTTCTTTCAACGACTTCGGGACTTTGGAGACCCTATTGGGACTTTAAAAATGTTCATCTTCCATATTGCAAACCCAACCACTGGGCCTAGGTCTGGGCCAAGGCCAGCTTGTTTGGAAGCCATTTTCTTTTATCAGTACACACCCCTTTTTTTCTGAACGAACGAGTATTTACAAAATGAAATTGGCGCTGCAAGATTTGGTTTTTTAAAACCTCAAACAACTAAAAATTTTGTTTTTGGCCCCCTAAAAAACGAGAAAAACAAAAATTTAGCAAAGACTGACGCAGCGGGAACTGAACCGAAAAAAGAAATGCCTATCACTCCCTTTCTCGGCGCTCGCGGAAAAACATCCCTTTACCATGGTTACGGGTTTTTAAATATAAAACCCCGGGGCCCGACTTGGCAACCTTTCCCCTCTCTTTTTAGCTTTGGCGCGCCCCCCAAAATGCAAACCCCGTCTCAGTATGCGCGCGAAATCACAAAAGCCCTGCCGCTCGTTCAAAAAATATTTAAACCCCTTATGATGAGGAAATAAAAAAAAAAAAACCTTAAAAACCTTTAAGTTTCTAATTAAAAATAAATTACTTTTTCCCGGGAAAAGGGTTCTATTAAAATATTATTAAAAATTTAAAAAAAAAATAAACCCTTTAAAAAAACCCTTTAAAAGTTTCAAATTTAAAAAAAAATTACTTTTTCCCGGAAGTAGTTTTATTAACCCATTTTTCCCCCCCAAAATAAAAAAAAAAAATACCTTCAAAAAATTTTAAAGTTACCCATTTAAAATAAAATTTCTTTTTTTTAAAACCGGAAAAAATTTTTATTAAAATATTATTTAAAAATAAACAAAAAAAAAACCCCCCAAAACCTTTAAAAGTTTCTATTTAAAAAAAAATTACTTTTACCCGGAAAAGGGTTTATTAACTATTTTTTTTAAAAAAAAAAAAAAAAATACCCTTTTTAAATTTTTTAAAAAATTTTCTTTAAAAAAAAAAAAAACATTGTTGGGGGTTTAAAACCGCGCAGAGCGAACCCTTCCCTTTTCAATTTCCCCTCTTTTTTACCCCCCTGCTACGGGGGCACTGGTACGTTGGTTTCCCCCTAAACGTATATAGTGGCTCCCAAAACGAGCCGTTGGGGGCGCGGTGGGGGGGAAGGTTTGCAAAGGGCGGCCTTTTAATTCAAAAAACAGTAAACGATTTGGGGCTCTTTCTGTGAATTAAAAACTTTCCCAAATTCTTGGGGAAAACCGGGACTCGATGGTTCCCCTCGGGGATGCTTGTTACCACCCCCTGAGGGTTACCTGGTTCAAAGTTAGGGGAAAACATTTTTTCAAAAAAGACCCGGGGGGACCCATAGAAGTTAAAAATGTGGGATTTTTAAAAATTTTTTAAATATTTGATTCTATTTAATTATTTAATCTAAAAAACGTATTATTTTTTAAAAGGGGTGTCCAAAAAAGCTCTTTAGAAAATTCGTTCTAAATTTTAGTAAATAAAGCTCGTGATGATTTCCTTCTTTGGGGAAATTGTGATAGAACGGGAAATTTTTAAAAAAATTTACTCAGAAGAAAAGCCCAAAAGTCATTTTCCGGGGGTCCGCATCGAAAAAAGTTCCCGTTCAGGGGTGGCCCAAAGGTGCAAAGTTAGGGTAGACAAATTTTTTTTCAAATGACTATAGGGGGGGGGTGAGTCGAATAGAAGTAAAAGTGTTTCAAAGGGTTTAAAACCCCTTTAATTTTTAAAATTCCCTTTAAAAAAAAAAAATTTTTAAAAGGGGTTTCCAAAATTTTTTACATTTTGCCATTATTTTTAAAAAAACATTCAAAAACTAGTAACCTAGCTTTTGATGACTCATTTTAAAGGGAAATTTAAAAAAACTGAACACGAATTTCATTTCATTTCCCAAAAATCCCAAAGGGACCTTCCCGGGGGGCAATCAGGGTCAAAGACCTTAATAAAAAAACTAAAAAAAAACTAGGAAAAAAGGGAAGTCCCCCCCGGGGTTGAAAGGATCAGCGTATTTTTTTAAAACGTAAAAAGCGATTTTTTTTAAAAAATAGTTTTTTGATTGCTCAAAAAATTTTACACGAATATATTAATTCAAAAAAATTAAAAATTTGGGAAAAAAACATTACAATCGGATAAAGTTGTAGGGTTAAAAAAGTCGAAGAAAAAGTTAAAATTTAAAAAAAAAAAGTAAAAAATTTTGATTATCATGAGAAAATGATTTTCGATGGGGCTCAAAATTTTACACGAAAATATTTTAATTCTAAAAATTAAGGCTCCCGTGAAAAAAACTTACCCAAACGGATAAAGCATGTAGGTGTTATAAGTCAAAAAAATTTAACCCAAAACGAAAAAAAACGTTAAAAATTGGGGAAATAATTTTTTGAGGAAAAAATTTTTGATTACGCTCAAAAATTTCACAAAATAATAAAATTTATAAAATTAAGGTTCTTTTTGAAAAAAACATTACAATCGGATATAGCAGGTTTGGTGTTATAATTTGAAGAAATTTTTTTTTTCGAAAAAAACGTAAAATTGCGTTTTTTTTTGGAAAAAAAAAACCCCAATTTTGGCCAAAACGTGGGAGTTCCCAAGTTCAGAGATTTCGAAAGGGCCCCTTAAAATTTCATCCCCAAACGGAGTATTTGGTTTAGCCGGGTAACCGACCACAAAAAATTCAAAAAAAAACAAAATTTCCGGGTTTTTTCTTTCCCTTTTTGTTAAAAAAGGAAATTTGCTTCACTTTTGCTAGCTCATCCAAATTTTTTTTGTTGGGCTAATCACCATGAAAAACCACCTAAAAGTGTTTTTTTTTGATTTTCTTTTTACCTTTAAACGTTTGTCCAAAGGGTAAATTTGTCCCTTAAAAAAAATTTCAGGGTTTTTCAAAATTACTTTCTGGGTCGGAAGTTTTTTTTCCCAAAATTCTGGGAAAATTTCGCCCCCCGTAGGTTTGACCCCTCATTTTGAAGCTAATCATAAGTTGGTTTCCCGGGTTAGCTTTTCAATACCGGACGTGTAAAAAAAAATAATAATTTTTAACTGAAAGTTTCGGCGTTGGGGAATGGGGGTGAAAAATAATATAGGAAAAACCCCCGAGTTAAACCCTACTGTTACTGATACTAACAGTATTGGGTAACCTATGAGGGAAAGCTAAAATTCCCTTTGCGGGGATGAGCGAAAACACCGGTAAAGTGCAACACACCCGATTACGACATTCCCATAATGTTACCCTACCCCTAAGTCTTTTAAGGGGCTTTAACCGATTTTGCGAAAATTTTTAAAATAGGTTGAGAAGGAAAAAAACCCCCGCCAAACTAGAGGGCCTTGACATCATTTTTTGGGAAAACTATTTTAACTCTTTGATAACAAAAATTCACTGCTTCCCGAAGGGATTTTGATTATTCTAGGTGGGAGTTGGGATGTGACCAAATTTTCCGTGCGACTTTTTTGTTGCCATGGGAACGTTTTCCTTTTTTTAAAATGTAATTTCAAACCCATTTGCTGAAAATTTGTAAAAAAAAAAAAAAAAAAAGGGGGAAAAAGGTTTTACATATTTACCCTGCAAAATTTTATAAAAGATTTGGGGAAAATTAAAAATTTTTTATTTTTTTTTTTATTTTTAAACCAACGAAAAACGGATTTTGTTCAAAAAAATAAACAGCAACCCCCATAGGTATAGGCCTATTACATGTGTGAAAATTTCAGGTCGATCAAGGAAGAAAGGGCGACCTTTCCCCAAGCAGTAACAGAAAAAAAACAGACCTTCGAGCCATAAAGTCAAGTGGGGACGTCGTCGCCGCTACCCCGCTCAACAATTAAGGTTTTAGTAATAGTAAAAATTTGTCAGTAGCATCCTTAGTTAAAAAATTTTTCACTCGCCTTTGGGACCCCCCTCGCTCGGTTTTAAAAGGCGGGGTTTGTGAAAAACCCGTATCTTGGAAAAAAATTTTTGGTTCAAAAAATAAAAAATCAGCAAAATCAAAAAATTTAACTAATAGGAAAACGCTTAAAGGGCCGTGCGTTGGGTTTTTCGAGCAAGGGACGTTTCAACACGACCCGAGGACGACCCTTTGAAATGTTACATAGTACCAAAAAAGTCTTTAGGTTTTTTAACCCCTTTGTGAAAATTTGAAAATAGGAGAGAAAGGGTAAATTCCAACCCCCCACTAGAGGGCCCTTTACATCATTTCTTTTGGGGGAAAATATTTTAAATCTTTATAAAAAATTAAACCGCTTTCCCCGAAATTGTTCTAGGGCGACGGGCGTCGCCCGGAATCAAGCGAAAGCGACTGATTTGGCGACACGAACACCGGCCCCATATACAGCTACGAGAGTTGGGGGGGTTTTCACTATCTGCACACGCCGCCCGAAAAAAGTTTTTCAAACTTGAAAAATCGTTTTATGAAATGGGAATTGGCCCCTGACATACCAAAAAAAAAAACAACCCGGGGCCAAAAATCGTTCTGTGGGTTAAAAAAACCCCAAAAAAGGCCAAATTTCCTTTTGGTGGGTGGGGGTTGGGGGGGGGATGGGGGGGGGGGGTGGGGGCTGGCGGGGTAGCTGGCCGGGTAGGAGTTTTTCTGCGGAGAATTAATTTTGGCCCCACAGAGAAAAAAGGAAAATCTTAAAAACTATGAAAAATTGGGCCCCACTTAATGTCTTCAGAGACCGTGGGGGGGCATTGCTTTTAAAAACCCAAA
>JAMZAV010014908.1:0-12975 GCA_024449915.1 Sweltsa coloradensis | reverse complement strand
TGCTTGGCATCTTCGAGTCCGAACGTTTAGCTTGATCCAGGGGCACGTGTAAGTTTTAATCTTACGGACGCGTTCGGAAGTCACCCCCATAAAGTCAGAAGTTTTTAAACTTTGATTTGGATTTAAGTCCATCAGTTCTTGTCTTAGGAGTTTGTAAACGGTGACTTTGGAGCCGTCCTAGAAACGAAGCACATAATAAATTTCAGAGTTGTTCTGAATCGGCCTTGTTGATTCTGGCGTTGATTCGCGGGTGTTCGCACTGTCCATACCACTGATTGCTATATTTCCTATTAAACATATCGATCTTTGGTTGGTTATCGCTCACTCGTCGATTGCGTCGGAGCCTGCAGGGTTGGCTTGGTCGCTTTGATTTAAAGTCCCCCACTGAAAATCAGTTATATAACTGAGTGGGTAGACTCTAAATAAAATTTATTTATTATTATTTATTTAATCACACCTACTGAATTGTATGGCTACAGCTCTTTACTTACCTTAGAGTGTTACTGGACTGTTGTAAAAGTTTGTCATGAATCATGATTTTTTAGTAAGAGTGCAGACAACATGCATGATGGATATTCATCCAGTAGTTCTCAACTCAACTAATAACAGGTAGCAATTCAACAATTCTGCTAAATGAATAGACACGTTCGTTATAGGCCTACTATAACTTATTTCATTTGATCGAATAGATTGTTTTTGAGGAAATTTAAAAATAAATACAGCTGGTGGCATGGAGGAAGTCTAGAACATTTCGAGTTTTCTGTTTTTTTTTTTAAATTACCGTCTTATGATATGAAGCAGGATTATCGACGTCGTGAATACAATAAGAAGAACATTCTTGGACCTATTTGAATTGAAGTATTTCCAGTACAATTTCTAGATAAAAATGCATTGATTTAAATGAAATCGAGCAGTAAGTTTGTCCGTAAAGAATAAAATTGTATCTTTTCTCTTCAAATATTACAAACAGTGTTTCTTCAAAACTCACAGAATTGTACCAAATTGTACCCGGGGGAAAGCCCACGGAGCCCTAGTTTTCATTATTATGCGTTTCAGTAGTTTTTCCTAAATCCCAAATAATGGCTCTGCCAATAAACGGAAAACGAACAAAAAACCAAATTGTTTTCCCAAAATGCACAGATTATTAACGATCTAGGACATACAATTTCTTTTCAAATGGGAAGGCCCCCGGATTCCTCTTGTAGGTACTAAATTCTTCATTGATTACTTTCATAATGTGTATTTTTTCCAATTTCTGGGCCCCTATTCAGTAACTTCACGGGTTCAACTCTGTCACGGGACCGACTCGGTAGTAACAGTAATCGTTCCGGTTGTTGTTGGTCGAGGTCGAAAGGTATGATTTACATGGCCGTGGACGGCCAAATGTGAACAAATGATTCGCAGTCAGTTGTCAAATATTCAAAATGACATAGATGTGTGTATAATTTCCAATCGGGGAGAAATTGGATTTAAATTGTATAATTTCATGAAAAAGGGAACGCACGGGACTTTTAGGGGTAGGCCCTTACTAAAGGTAGGTTTCTTGAGCATACTATTGTTATTCGTTTGAGAAAGTTAAAAATCTGGTTGTGTTTACGTGTAGGCCAAGGCTTATCATCCACCATTTTATACAAAATATAGCCGAGTCGGACTCGGTTGTCACGGATTATATCGCAACGATAGGGTCGATCACTTACAACCGAGTCGATTACGGTAGAAAACGCCTGGGTCCAACTCCGTCAGAGTTATAGAATCGCAGTCCTGGCTATGAAGCTACGAGGAGGCGAAGAGGAATAACACACCTTTGGCTTTATGAGTTCATCAATTAAAACATAAGCGCAATCTGTTCAGCTATTCGGCTGATTTTTATAGTTCACATTATTTAGCACACACACGCACAGAGTCACAGGATAAGCGCCGTTTATCTTGAATAGTAATCCTCATTCGCTTTGCTTACTCGTCTAATAAAATCATATTAACTGCCGGTAAAAGCACCAAATCCATTCTAGGATCACCAAATTAAAAATATTCCCTGCGGGGCTAATCTGAGGTAGACAAAAAAGAATTACAAACCGTTGGCTTTATGAGTTACAAAAAAAAACAATATTTTCAGCGATTTCATTAAAATTTCATTACCTACATAAAAATGAGGCTATCAACATCTATAAAATCATATTAATTGCTGGTAAAACGCTCCAAATCCATTCTAGGATGACCAAAATTGAAAAAATTCCCTGCGGGGCTAAACTGTGGAAGACTAAAAAATGATAAACCGTTGGTTTTATGAGTTCAACAGAAAAAAAAATCAGCCATTTCATTAAAATTTCATTACATAAAAATGAGGCTATCAACATCTATAAAATCATATAAATTGCCGGTAAAACGCACCAAATCCATTCTAGATCCTCAAAATTGAAAAAATTCCCTGCGGGGCTAAACTGGGGGCACGCCCCCAGACCCCCTTGTTGCCCACGAAAGTAGGGGGTGGGTATAGTAAAAATATTGTAGGCACCGATCACTCTTAGTAGTTCGCCACGCCACTGAACATTTGTATTGAAGGCATTTCTGCATTACTAGATTGATTTTATAAACTTTTAGAGAGTTCTATAGGGTTTATGAGTTTGTTATGTTGGTAGGCCTAGTAGGCTACTAGGAAAACGCTAAAGTCCCGTCGCGTTGATGGATGAGCGTTTTTGTAAGTTTTAGTTTGCATGGGATCTCTTTCTTATCAAGTGCTTTTTGAACGCATTGTAGGTGATTGTTGTCAAGTTTCTATTGTTACTTGTTAATTGTTATTAAATACCTCAAAAACTTTATTTAACACCTTTATTTATAGTAGGCTATGGTTTCAGGATAATTTTTTCAACTTTTTCTTTCAAAAAGCAATACATCACTAACCTTAATGTCTATGTGAAATATGAACGTTTCTAGCCCAACCCGTTTGGTCAGAATCGGTCCAAATGTCATGAAAATATCGCACTTAAATCGAAAAAAATCGTAAAAGTACGATATTCATGAGAAATATTTCTTCGATTGTACCCAAAAACGTGGCAGGTCTAAGTTCAGAGATTTCGAAGGTCCCCTCAAAATTTCATCAAGATCGCATAGGCCTATGTCGTTTGCCCGGAATCATGCGACACAACAGACAGAAAAAAATGAAAAAAAACATCGGAGCTAAAATTTTTTGAGGGGTCAGTGACGCTTCGCTCGCTACGCTCATCCAATCAATCTTCTGCACACTTTGCAGCTAGGCCTCTGTCAAACTGCTTCCTACCACTTGTTACCTGTTCCTACAATGGTAAAGAAGCGTCACATGTGTTTTACCCTGAGTGGAACAAAATAATTTTAGGCTTAACTAGCCTATTGTAGCTGGGCAACTATGTAGGCCTACCAACAATGCTACTAGAATGATTGCTCACATAAAAAAAGTGTGGAAAGTGCCCCAAACAACTCTTTATTTTATCTTGATGATAGTTAGGCCCGCCTACTGATAAGGTAATTAGTTATGTTATTTTTACAGCCTACAGGATTTGAAATAATCGCTATTAGACGGAATGATGTGTTTGCTAAATATTATTCCTCTTAAGTTTTGTCCAAATAATGAATAAAATAAAAGTTAAGAGCGTGATAAGTGTTGCGCCGTTCAACAGACGTAAAATTGGGAAATGAGAATCATCCAACTCTCGTCTCTTGTCACGTGACCTGTGACTCTTCGAAACCTCCTTATTAAAACATATTCCTCATTATGAGCACATCATTATCATGGGTGATTTTAATACTAACTTGCTTTTAGAGAATCATAGGCTACAGACACACGACAACTTAAAACTATTTTCAACTCTTGTTATTTAACAATCCTGCCCCTTTCCCCAACCCATCACACTTCCACTTCTCACACTTGGATTGACATTATGTTGATGTCAAATCGGGATAGAGTTCTCAATCATGGGCAGCTCTCAGTCCCAGGGATCTCTGCTCACGACTTAATTTATTTGCAGTACTCAATACGGGTACCGAATCAGACACCAAAATTTCTTATGAGACGTAATATAAAATTAAAATATATTGACAAAGAACAATTTCTGTTAGATTCTCTAGCCTTGCCTTGGGATAATTTCGCTAATCTTCCAACAATCGATGAAAAGCTAATGGAATTTAACTCATTATTGTTACAACTTTATGATAAGCATAGAGTCGTAAGAGTGACTAAACCACCTTCTCCATGGATGACAGCTGAAATAAGAGACCTCATGGCTAGGCGTGATGGGGCCTTCAATAAATTTAAAGCAGACTCAAATGAAGAAAATCGAGATAAATACAGAACATTAAGAAATAAAACTAACCAGATTATTCGAACCGAAAGGAAACGCTAGGCCTATACCTACAGTCTACTTGACCGTAAGATCCCAATGAAAAAGATGTGGCAAAGTCTTTCACAAATGGGTATTGGGAATGCGTTATGATGAAGTTCAGGGTTATTAATGAGAGATCATTCCATGAGGCAACATCAGCTTTATTAGGCCGAATTAGGCGTCGCTAAAACCTGGCGCAGCGGCAGTACATACATGGGTTGGCTTACATTGAATCTACAAGGCGCTGGGGCGCTAGGTTCAAACACTTAAAACTACTTAAAGGGATCGTTCACCTCTTATGTAAAGGTGTACCCAGACATCTATTTACCTAAGTAGACTCCATTTACAACAAATCCTTTCTCGAAAATAATCATAATCACTAGGGCTCGGATTGTTATGTGCTTAAAAACGTCAAAATATGTATTTTATATTTGCTTAAAAACAGAAGAATATGTGCTTAAAAATACAAAAATATTTGCTTAAAAATACAAAATAAAGTGCTCAAAAAATGTTGTTACGTACCATCAGTCTTCCCAGCACAATATGTGCATAAATTAATCAAATCATGGTGCAATATAATACCAGAAAGAAAAAAATACGTTGGTACTAAAACAATTTTATTGTTGCTGAACATATTGTGCAGTTTGTAACATTGTCACTTTTTAATATCACCTTGGACTAACATGTGTCTTTATATACCCCCGTTGCAGTGTACCACAATCCACAATCCACATTTTCAAATGTTCAAATTTAATTGAATGTCGGTTTTTGGCGAGCACATTTTTGTATTGCGAAAAACTTTGCTCTACGTCACAAGTGATGTAACGGGTGCAAACATAAAATTCTCAATATCAGACAACGAAAACTCGATTGGGGTTTAGAATAGCACTTATTTGAACAAGTTTTTTGTACCCAATATTTTTAGACAGCACCGAGTTTAGTTTATGCAATTTTGAAAATGGTTTGGAAAGTAAATAACAGTTCTTGAGTTTATTAAAGTAAAGAATAGTGTTTTTTTGTTCAAAATATGTGATTATGGCAAGGATAAGAGAAATATGTATTTATTAACCAAATATAACAAAATATGCAAAAATATTTGATTAAAAAAACATATATTTGAGATCACAATCAAACAATTCGTGAAGAATTGATCATGGGCATAGGTTTAGAGAACTTTATAAAAATATTTAAATACATAAGAATCCTAGCCCTAATAATCACCGTATATTAATTGTTAAATATGTCATGAAATTGACTACGTTTTCGCCACTTCGCTGTACTGGCAACAACGCACGACACGGCCTTGGCTTCGGAGTCGAGTAGCCGGGTGTCGCGGCGAACTGAGTTATCGTATTGGACATTTTAAAGATGCTTGGCAAGGGGGGATATGACATGTAGTCAAGTATGGCATACTCGCTTCAAATTAGATTGAAATAAAAACGCATGCCATGTGTTATTCGGCTCAAGTGTCAAGTGTAGAGGTGTTTACGAAGTTATGTCGTTTTGACAATCGACTTGATAAGCGCACAGCGCACTTACTGTATGCACATACAAAACCCCGTACACCTAGCCGAAATATATATTTACTGCCGATGACAGTACGTTATTTGTTCATCCTTTTGTCGAACATGCTGTTGATATGGATTTTTAAATCTTTGTTTGTGTTTGGAATGGTTCTTCTAATCTATATGGCATAAGATATATTATGAGTGGGGTGTGCCTGCATACTCGACCGATATAAACAAAAAGCGATAAGCTAATGGGCCTAAAAAGGAAGAGAATAATCATTAAAACACTGCCCAGAAACATTACGCAGACCTCTTCACATCAGTTGGACACGTGTACTTGTTTCGATCAATCGTTCATGATGGCATTGAGGAGTGGTGTAATAGGTACAAAAAATAAGAATGTTTATTATACGTTACAGGGCATGCGAATTCTATTCAGTAGTGTTCGTGTAGAGTTTGTACACAAAATGTCAAAATGTCAACCGACAAAGAGTCAAATTGTTGCGACGAGAGTGACTTTATTAGTGAATTGCTTGAACGTGAGTCGGCGCAGTGTATAATAACTAAGCATATAACTTATTAGTAGTTTTGGTCAGGTGATAGTTTTCAAAGTCTCAATATTTTACGCCACGAAAAGCTTTGGAAAAAACATCCATCAGTACAATAGAGAAACATTGATGTCTGGCGTAATTAAGTCAGCATATACCCACTCATTGTTTATGGCTACAATTACGAACAGAAACTGATCTAACAGGCAACATAGATTTGTTATTCATTCTGTATCCACAAGTGTGGTCATAAGGCGGCTTTAAATAATAAATATACGGAGTATTCCATGAGAAACTAAAATAAAGTGCCGCTTGGGATAATGATACATGCATAACGCGCGAGAGTTATTCGGGAGGTCCACGGTTCGATCCTCACCACTGGCAATCCTGACATTTACATGATTACGGAAACTGCTGTTAGCCAATAGCGTTTGGAATTACTTTAATCATGTGATTTCACATTTGTGGAAGAATAATTGATTTAAAAAAAATGCTATAACCAAATCGCTTTTATTTTTTAAAGTGCAAGTAATTCTGTATCATGTGTGTGTGTGTTTGTGTGTGTGTGTGTGTAAGAATCGCTATCGCGTGTGTTATGTTGTTGTATAGGAAATACTTATTCAACTCCACTGATAGGCCTACCTGTCATGATTGGCAACATATAACTTTATAAGAACGTGCCAATATAATATTTATTCCATTAAATTGACGACAATAACGTATGTGTTTCAAAACAGGTGTTGGTTTAACTGTAACGTATTGTTAATCAGATGATCGCAGGCCTTCCGCTTTGTTTTCAGTAGAACAGACTATCTCGACAGATAGACCGGGACCTCCCTCATGCGTTACTCGCCGCTAGTAGCTGTGCTGTGTTGCAACACCTCGCCAGCTTCGTACCAGTGACGTCACTGACCCGAAGCGCGCCGATGAATTTAAAGACCCCTATTGACGTAGGTCTGGAAATATACACAATGAACTTAATTTTTATGTTCGTACTTGATTTTAAGGATAACTTGTTAAAGAGGTGAACGGGCCCTTTAATACTAACCATCGTATTACATCTCCCTTTCCTTATTTAAAAGTATTATACTAATACTACATGTAGGATAAAAGTATTAAAATGTTTAATGTACCGTACACCCTTGTGACTAATTAAAACAAGTCAAATTTAAATATCATTGATAGCTACTAGATGAAAGAAACAGGAAAGAACATTATAGCTGAAGGCTTACTACTAAACAAAGTAACGTTTCAACCGATTACGTGATGTTATAACTAAGTCAACTAAATCCCTTGAACTGAGCTACAGGTCTAATTTCTTGGGAGGTCTGACGGCTCTGCCACTCCGTGTGGCTGACGTCTGCTTCTGCGACACAGTAGATGGAGAAGTCTCCCGGACCTGTTTAGGCGATGACGTCCTTCGGGATGGACCTGGGGAGGTCATCTTTCCAGGTAGGACTGATGGGGTCGTCCTTCCAGGTGGGACTGGTGACAGCGTCGTTTGGTATGGAACATGGGATAGGATTATAGGTTCCCTTTCTGCAGGAAGTTGTGGTATTACTTCCTGGGGTGGAGCCGGAATCACGTGGGCCCGATTTCTGCGGAGTATACCCGATGGGGTTTCCACTTGCAGAGATCGTGGCTCGGGACCAATAACTACTACATCTTCGTAAGCCTGTTTGTCTCGAACCCAGACCCGATCACCAACCTCTACCTTTGGTAGCTCTCTAGCTTGGTGTCTCGAGTCGAAGTGCTGTTTCTGTTTGATTTTCATAGCTTCCTCTCTCTTTGCCACTTCTTTCAGATTCGGCCATTGTGGCTTCAAATGAAGGGGTGAAGTTGGTAGAGTTGCTCGAAGATTTCGTCCCATTCATAGCTGAGCTGGGCTATATCCGCATTGGAGAGGAGTGTTTCGATAATTGAGTATCGCCAGGTGGATGTCTTCAGACTTCTTTAGCATTCCCTTCACTGCTTTTACCGCCGATTCAGCTAGACCGTTGCTCTGGGCGTGCGTCGGGCTGCTTTTCTCGTGGTTGAAGCCGTAGGATTTAGAAAACTTGATGAATTCGTGGCTATTGAACGGTGGGCCGCCATCTGATCTGACCGTTTTAGGGATCCCGTGTCGTGCGAAGATTGATTTTAGACGAGAGATCACAAGAGAACTCGAGGTTTTGTCCATCTGAACAAACTCGGGAAATCTTGAGAAATAGTCTTCGACTACCAAGTACTTCCTTCCGTTTACTTGGCAGAAGTCGATCCCCCACCTTTTCCCTAGGGGATTCAGGAAACGGGGTCGGCATCATTGGCTGTGGCTTGTTCTTTCTGAACTCGATGCAATTCGAACAGAGTTGGATCAAAGCTCGAATCTCTTCATTTATATTGGGCCAGTATACCGCCTCTTTAGCATGGCGTTGTGTCTTACTTATTTCCATGTGACCTTCGTGGAGGCGGGTAAGAATTTGCTTTCGCAGGCTCTTTGGAATAACTACTCGAGGTCCCATGAAGAAGATCTCATCGTGGACTGCAAGGTCCCCTTGCACCCTTCGGTCTGGTAAGCATGTTGGGTCGACGTTTCTCTTGTCGGGCCAGCCTCTTAGTACGTATTCTTTCAGCCTTTGGATTTCTTCATCCTTCATTTGTGCCTGCTTGATCTCCTCGAGTCTTTGGTCGGTTGTCGGGATTTCTTGGCGCACTTCTTGTACGAACAGTTCCGTGTCTTGCTAGAACAAGACGTCTTCTTCTGAGCTTCCCTTCTGGTGTTGAGCACGTGACAGGGCATCCGCTGTGTAGAAATGCTTTCCTGGCACATGTTCAATTGTGAACGTGTACAGCATAAGCCTCATCCGGAAACGCTGCAGTCTCGCCGAAAGCTCACTGATGGGTTTGGTGCCTAGAATTGGTACCAGTGGTTTGTGGTCCGTGTGGATAACAAAGTCCAGTCCGTTAACGAACTGAGTAAACTTTTCACACGCCCACGTTATTGATAAAGCCTCTTTTTCTATTTGTGCATAACGGCGCTCCGTTTAACTCATCGACCGTGAAGCATATGCCACTGGCTTCCACATACCGTTTTGCTGTTGCTGTAGCACAGCCCCCAACCCATATGATGATGCGTCCGCACAAACTCTAGTTGGCATGTTAGGATCATACAGTGCCAACACGGGAGTTTTCGTAAGCATGTCTTTTATGCTCTCGAATGCCTTTGTGTGAACCGGAGTCCATAAGAATTCATTATCTTTTTTCAATAACTCTCTTAGAGGTTGACTCTCTTCTGCAAGATTGGGCATAAACTTAGCCAGCTGGTTGACCATTCCAAAGAATCTTCGCAGCTCCGACTCATCTGCAGGGTTATTCAATTCTTTTATGGCCTTCACCTTGTCTTCGTCTACTTTTATACCGTCCTTTGATATCTCGTTTCCTAGAAACTTGACCTGGTCTACCCCAAACATGCATTTTTCTCTGTTTAGAGTGATGTTAGCCTTCTTCAACCTCCCTACGACCTTAGCTAACCTGGTATCGTGCTCGCTTTTCGTCGCGCCGAATACCAAAAAATCGTCCATTTGACAGATGACTCCTTCGCAGCCCTCCAGGATTTGTGACATCCGTCGCGAGAAATGCTCTGGGGCACTGCTAATGCCAAATGGTAGTCGGCCAAACGGGGTTATGAACGTTGTCAGGGGAGCAGAATCCTTCGATAAAGGCACCTGCCAGAACCCTGAGCTGGCGTCAAGTTAAGAAAATATCTTGGCCCCTTCTAGTTGCCCTAACGACTCGTCCACCGATGGCAGTTGGTATCGTTCCCTAAGAACACACCGGTTCAGTTGGGTCAAGTCTACACATATACGTAGCTTGCCCGATTTCTTGGGAATTACTACCATACCGGCACACCACAGTGTTGGGTCTTCAATAGGGGATATGACTCCCTTTTGAACCATTTTCTCCAACTCCGTTTTTACCTGACTACGAAGAGGTAAAGGAATTCTTCGCGGCACCAATATAGCGTAAGGCTCTGCATTAGGTTTCAGTTTAATGTGGTATTCTCCTTCGAGCTGTCCGAGCCCTTCGAACAGCTGATGGTCTACCACGTTTTCGTTTCCCATAGGTTCTATGTCTCTCAGGCCTATGCCATTTACCCATGCAAGCATACCTAGATCCTGAATTGCAGGACGACCTAGAAGTGGTTTCTGGGATGCCCCCTCCATGACATAGAGATTTTGCACCGATACCTGATTTGCCCAAACTACAGAAGCCTTCACTCGTCCTAAAATGGCTAGAGGACTTTTTCCTGGGCCGAAAAGCAATTTGTCTGCCTTTCGTAGCTTGGTACCAGTATCCGAGGAGAGTTTGTTCAAAACCGATTCAGGTATAATGCTCACATCGGCCCCAGTGTCGATTTTGAACTTAACTGTCACATCGTTTACTTTTAAGCTTGCGAACCATGCATTGCTTGACACTGCGTTCACCTGCTCATGCATGTTGGTGCTACTCACCGATAGCAGAAAGTCTGGCCCCTCATCCTCTGAATGGACTGAACCCTCCCCCACCTCTGCAATTTTCTTGGACCGGCATGCCGCTGCCCAATGGCCTACTTTTTTTACATTTATTGCAAGTTGCCTTCCTTGCAGGACATTTTTCTGCAGGGTTTCTTTTCCACATTTGGGACAAAATTTTTCCGATGTTTTAGGCCTAGGCCTAGGCTTCCCTACATAAGAACTTTTCTTCCCCCCATTTGTATTCTTCCTTACCGCATCCACCTTAGCTGGGTCTTCCTGCCTAAGTTGTTTTCGGATTGTCTCACTGGCCCTGACCTTCGCTACAGCCTTCTCTAATGTAAGACCGGAATCCATTTGTAGAATTTCCGATAACTTACTGTCGAGAATACCTATGACCACCCGGTCACGTATCAGGTCTTCTTTAAGTTGACCATATTCACAGTGTTTGGCCAGGGCATGCAAATCTGTCACAAAACTTTCAATGGACTCTCCTACCTGTTGATTTCGTTGATTGAAGCGTGCCCTCTCATAGATCACGTTCCGCTTTGCAACAAAGTGGTTCTCAAACCCCTCTCCAACTTTGGAGTAGTCATTTCATGTCTCCTCAGACAGACCTACCCGTACCAGGACGTCTTCAGCCTCGTCCCCATAGTGTACACCAGTGCGTTTCACTTGGTCCTGGGGACTCTGGTTGTTGAGACCTGAGGTCTTCCTGAACCTTTCAAAACGCCTAATCCACCTGGGCCATTCCTTAGGGCACTGAAAATCAAACGCCTTAGGCGTTTTCACATGGAAAGAGGCACTAGGCCGAACCTGGCCTAGTAGGCCTTGACCTACCACGTTTTCAGTATCAGGCATTTCGAGGTTAGGTTCGACTCCCGTCAACCTTGCCTAAGCTTAGGCTTAACCTACAAGTCCCTGGTTATTTCTCTACTTCTAATAACATTAGAAACTTAACTAGACATGTTAAATACCTGGCACCATGCGTTATGATGAAGTTCAGGGTTAGTAATGAGAGATCATTCCATGAGGCAACATCAGCTTTATCAGTGTTGGGTAAGTTCCCACAAAAAAGGAACTTTTAAAAGTTATGTTACTTGGCCTTCAAAGGGAACTTTTAAAAGTTACAGTTTCTTCACACAAAAAGGAACTTTTGAGTTCCCAAAATAATAAAAGTTCCTGATTAAAAGTTCCTTTATCAGATATATTATGGTACATAGGATTTAGGTCGCGATTTTTAAGCCACATGGTCGCGAGCAAATATGACAGGTTCCTTATTCGAGGTTATACTTATACGCATCCTAAAAATCATATTCAACGATTTTCATATCTGTATCAGCTAAATATGTTTTGAAATATAGAGGCATGGTGGGTTTTGTCATCTCTAACATTTAAAGGAACTTCTAAAACTTGATTAAAAGTTCCCCAAAGTTTGTAACTTTTGTGTTGAAAGTTCCTCTGACTAAAAATGGAACTCGTTCCTTAAAAAGTTCCCGAAAAAGGAACGCGTTCTTTTTTAAAAGTTCCTACCCAACACTGCTTTATTAGGCGAATTAGGCGTTGCTAAAACCTGGCGCAGTACATACATGGTTGGCTTACATTGAATCTACAAGGCGCTGGGCGCTAAGTTTCAAACACTTAAAACTACTTAATACTAACCATCGTAGGAGGGGGAAGGTGTTTAGGAAGCAAATCACTAGTAGCCTACTAGGGCCTAGGCTACGGTCCTATGCTGTGGGATTAAAGGCAGAAACAGATTGCTTTGAGACTTTTACACTTTGTTTACAAACCTAAAAATTTACGCCGCCCCACAAATTGGAAGTAGGCCTAAGTATAACAGTACGTGATGATTGACTAAACAGGTGCACTAGGCAGCTGCTTCTGGCCATTACTTGCTGTCACTTGACATTGCCTAGACTAGGCCTACCTAGCCCTTAGTTCCTTCCTTTACCTATGTATTGTCTATTCTATCAGTAATACATTCAATGATTGTTACGAGTACATAGAGAACTGATTAGTACGATTTACATCACCTCACTTGAAGATCAGCTGACGTCTTGAGAAGAAGTGGCGG
>JAMZAV010014907.1:0-11669 GCA_024449915.1 Sweltsa coloradensis | reverse complement strand
TAATTTTAGTCAACAAACAGATTTAAATAAAGTCAAAATGTAAAATTGGCATGTAGGCTTCATTTGCTTAATCACTAGCAATTTAGGCCTTTGTGAACTGAGCTCTTTTAGAAATAAATACCAAAACAAATTGACATTGTTAAAATCACTCATGTACTCATTCAATGAACTGGCATGTGTTATAGTATACAATAAATGTAATCTTTATGTTTTATTTTTATTACCAGCGATACATTGACAGCAATAAAATTTAAAGAAGACAACACAACCAACAAT
Organism: Sweltsa coloradensis; assembly: GCA_024449915.1. NCBI lineage: Eukaryota > Metazoa > Arthropoda > Insecta > Plecoptera > Chloroperlidae > Sweltsa > Sweltsa coloradensis. Next base: position 11,393 of record JAMZAV010014907.1, on the reverse strand, counting down.
CATCGTATTATATTATCTAAGCAAAGTCTGCAAAAGATAACAACACAAAATTTACAACTAAAGGTAGTTTGGTGAAGCTGATACTGATCTATATGACCGTTGCATCACCATGACTATTGTGATTAAATCTTTGCCGTGATCAAACAGGGAACATCCTATCAATACAACCCTATAGTATACCTGAAGGTTCAAAGTGAATGCTAGAAAGGAAACGTTTTTATTTCTGCTTGTGCATTTATAAGAAGCCATGTTGTTGGATTAAAGTAAAATAAGAATAGTTTAAATTATGGTAAGTGAAATTTAAGAAGAGCTTCAAGAGTACCTACTGCCTAGTGCCTAGTAATAATATTTCAGAAATAGAAACCAATTTACAAAGATTGTATTATACTTTGTGAACATAGATCGTAAAAAGAGTCCTGGTTAGGCTTACGAAACCGGTACATCGTTTATCTGAAGCCTACACATAATACAATAATAATAACAGAATGGTTTATTTGAGTCAGTAATGAATAACACTCTAATTACTCTGTTAAAATTTAGCAATTCATAATTGACTGATAGACTAAAATTAAACATTGAAACAATAACATTCATTAGCAATACAATATTTGTTTACTATATCTGTAGTCTGTATATGTCTGCCTAGTACATCAGATAGTCTACTAAGATAATGAGATAGTGATGCAGTCAGTCTGCTCTGTCCACTATCGAAATAACTGCAATATAATATGGAAATAACAAATATTTTAATACCTAGTTATAAGTTATAAGAGTAGGTATGCACTGTTTGTAAAAGACTTTCTTCTCCTTATTATACTGACAACTGTTGATTTGCCTGCCAGGAGTAGGAATGGTAAACTGCTCTAAAAATACAGATAGCATAGAAAATAAAGTTTCTTTTTGAACAGTGCATAGGAACTCAAATAATCTGTGCTCGGAAACTGAAAAATATGGGATGATCAGGATACTGTAAATTTTTAATGTTAACATTAAAGAATATAAAAACAAACCATCAGATAGAATATTTATGGTGGTTTGGATTACTGAGGTCTTAGGGCAGTTTTTCAATCATCTTGCCACATACCTGGTACGACCGGATGATGGCCTGCACGGCAAGATGGTCGTCGATGATCTTCTCGTTGATCTGCCCCCCGTGCGCGAGGGAACCTTGTCCTCCCATGTAGGGGGCGAGAGCCGTGAAGGACACCTCGTTCCGGCCGGGAACCCCCAGGGAAGGAGGAGACTGGTAGGCCTGGCCGGGACCCATGCCCGCGGAGCTGCTGCGGAAGAAGGCGTCCCAGGACTGCAACCACAGAGAGGGAGACTGCGTTAGAAGAGGTGGGAGTAAAAGTCTAGTTGGGTTAACGTTTTAGGGAGGAGACTGTAGGCCTGGCCGGGACCCATGCCCGCGGAGCTGCTGCGGAAGAAGGCGTCCCAGGACTGCAACCACAGAGAGGGGACTGCGTTAGAAGGGTGTGGGAGTAATAGTCTAGTTGGTTTAACGTTTATACGTAGATATTACACACGTTAAAAAAGGCTTAAGAAATATGTGTCAAAAATATATATAGGCCTATAGCCTATATTATATGTTATTTTACACTTAAGGGAAATAATCCATCCATCCAGTAAATTACTTTGTTGGGTCAAGTTACAGGCCTGTCTAGAAATATTCAATAGTACAAACCAATTAATTGAACATGCTAGCATAAATTAGAGCATTAGATTAAAAAAAATCATTACTACTCGCCAATCGGTTACCTGGCATTAGAGCCTGAGACATCTTTAAATGAGCCTTCAATATTTTTGTTATAGACGCTGTTTATTAATTTCACCTGTCAGAGTATAATCTGTTAAATCAATGATCACTATTATCAAGATTGTGCATAGAAGCATGCTGTTATGTTTGATAAAACCTAACCGGTGGGCATTAAAAAATATAAGTGAAATGTCATTAAGATTTGAATATTGAACTTGGCGAGACCTCTGGTAAGATAATCAATAAGCAAAGCCATCGCTTGAGTTTCCAGACCAGTCAAAAGTCCAGGCGGATATCATATCTCAATAATATTGATAGTAATATATAATATATGACTCGAGGTACAAAGTTAGATTGCACATAGTTGCTTATAACTGGGCGGAGAGTGACTCAACTCCACTTCTAAAATGCTAGAGCTTGCTCTCAAGAAAAATCCAACTTTACAACTACTTGTATTGTTTTATATTCCAAATACTGTTTGTTTATCAAGATAACTTCAGATAAGTACATATCAGACAAATTACTTTTTTAATAAAATAGTTTAACTTTTGATTTGTGTTGTTACTTTTTGCCATATTACCCTAGATGTCTCCATATAAACTGTATGATAATTTATTTATTTATTAAATGTCTATCCTATTCAGTTATAAATAAGAGACTGATTTAGAAACAAGGACAACTAAATCAAACTAATTAATTACGATAATGAACAATAATGAAGTATACCTAGTAGAGTAAAGTTTGAAATAGAGATAAAGATTAGAGATGTTTTCAATGTGCATTCTTAATAGTGTTAGGAGCGGGATCAAATTTCCAGGTTAATGACTTATATTCAGAGCAAGTCTAAAGATTGAGTTCATAGTCTTAGGATATTCTAGATTGATAATTAACACAACGTTTTACATTTACTAGTTGATGGTACATTTAATGTCTTCTACAGCGCGTTTTTTTTTTATGAGACAGTGGTTTTGTCAGTTTACCATGGTGTTATATATAAGCAAGCATTGTGGCGTTGGTTGATACGACTTGGTCTGATAAAGTGTATGTTGCAGACTTAGGGACGGATGCTGCATGGCATTGTCTCAAGTAGGATCACTTTCTAAATATGACGTAAAACCAAAAAATCATCATTGACACAGTATAGTGATGTGCCAAGTCTACAGATAAAAGTATTAACTTATTGTGATGCCCTCAATGTACCAGTTGCAGTTATACAAGCACACATAACAGATCCAATCTATTATCTGTGATACAAAGGTACATTATGGTTATATTTTAGCACTGAAAAGTTTCGAGACAATCCAATTTACATTCATTTAATATTAATAACATTCACACACACTCTCTAGTCTCTAGCATGTACACACTTATTGTTGTGATATTATTTAATAGACGTGTGTTTGTTTTAATGAATTTGTTCATTATTGTAGGTTTGCACAATGTCAATTGACAGGTCAAATACTTTTAGTTAACAGATTAAAAGATAATAATATGTGTATATTTCTTTAAAACTTAAAATTATTTTTATTTTTATATTTATATTTTAATTGTTGAGTAAACGAAAACATTTCTTTCTTTCTTTATTAACTTGAAATATTTTAATTATGTACCTAATATTATATTTTTATTATTATTTGTTAGGTTGTTATATGACAATCAACAAAAACAGTGAAGAATTAACTGGCTATAATGCAACTTGTCACTTTTTGATGTCATATAGGATAAGAAGAAAATGAAAAGAACTAATATTGGACTGTTTACAGCATTGGTTTACAGTGTCAGGCACCAGTGCATCCACGAGGGTGCGAGGTTGCAATCTTTGGTACCTGTTACTAATTAAAAAAAATTAAGCCTAAACATGTAGTGCGGAAGCATTATGCTTTTAACAAGCATTTAAATAAAAAAAGCTTTTGTCACAACATTTAAAAAATGAATACACTCATCATCTAATAAAATTTAAATTTATGATTTTTTTACATTTGACCAGTCAAATCCCATCCCTAATTTATTGTAATATTATTATGTTTAGTAGGTAGGTTGTCAGACACATCGATGTGTTGGTGCTATGGATTTAGTGTAGAGTGTAGAACTACTCTTCTAATATACTGTATAGAGTAAAACCAATACCAGACCCATAATTCCAATGGATTTCAAATTACCAATTACCAAGTGGGTAGACTCTACCCACACATAACAAAAACTTGTAAAAATACAGCCAAACCTTACACACTCAAAAGAAATGAGATCTAAAAAAAGTGCCAAGCTCATCTACTTTTCCACATTTGCGCATTCTTAATTCATAAACGTACAGTGTCCCGTAACAACATCCTTGAAAAGCTTTGCAAAATAGAATTTGCAACTATTAATTTAAACGTAATAGTTCATTCAAATTCTTTTTTTAAAATTAATTTTAACGTAATGGTCATGCAAATTCTATTTTGCCAAGCTTTTCATGGATGTTGTTACGGGAATTTGTACGTTTATGAATTAAGAATGCGAAAATGTGGAAAAGTAGGTGAGCTTGGCACTTTTTTTAGATCTCATTTCTTTTGAGTGTGTAATAGTCCATGAGCCAGCTAATCCAAACCCTCCCCCCCCCGGGGCGGAAGGTTTGAAAGTGGTTTCGAGAAGCTATTATATTACATTTTGATTTTCACTTGTTAGCCATCATGACTTTGGTGGGTGTACCCACCAGGGGTGACCAAACATTTTTGTCCCAAAACTAAAAATATTTATTTAGAGCCAACTATACGCAAATGGTCTAGTTTTTCTTCATAATTTCATTTCAATTAAATATTTCGAATTTTAGAAATTAACTTTAGGGAGATATCATTACTATATCCGGAGATAGCACCCTATGCTGTTTTGGACAACATGAAAATTTTTCGTTCCTTTATGGGCATGTGACTATTCAAATGAAAAGTCTTGATGAGTAGATTACAAATATGTAATTTTATGCATATGTTAATAATGCATTTTGGGTCAAATTTGTCAAAAAAAACACTCGAAAAACCTCGCTGTGGGAAGCCGCATGCCGTAATCTGAAATTATGGTCACACCGTTTGATGTTTTGTTTATATTTAGTTTGAATAAATATAATTAGCATAGTTTTTATGTATTTCGATCAAAAACTATGTATTTGTTTAATTTAAATTGTTTAAAAGTTCCGAAAATTTTGTATTATTTATGCAACTACAGAATAAATTGCATGTATACGACTTTTTTTTTCGTTGAATATTCTATATAAGTGTTCTGTATGATAGGATAAATTATAATTAATAAACTGAATCATTTAGTCTTAGAGAGGCAATCGGTATTGAAGCAAAGATAAACATATTAAGCTGGCTACCATGCAATATAGGTACAATTTGCCTGTACAAATCCGTGCAATACAAATTATAATTTACAAAAATCTACAAAAGTTAATAGTTTCTATTACTTTGAATAAGTGAGATGCATATTTTTTATCATCAATAAATTTCAATTAATTGATGTATATAATAATACATATAACTCAAAGGACCAGTATATTATATACTACTTGGCATTATTTGTTGTGTAATTCGTAGCAACATTATAAAATGCTCATAAGCAGGTTATTATATACAAAATCTTTTACTGACAACATTTTAGTAACCGTGCTGTCCAAATAAATGATGTTATTATATTATTATTTACCATATTTTCTTGCTTAGTGTTAATTGGCCATAAAAACATTAGTAGTCCGTTGTATCGAATTATCATTTAACTCGGGTACTAGATTAACGCCCATGCGACCCTGCATCAGAACTGATAATAATCACCTCAAAAAAAGAATAAGATGTGGGTTTTATTTATTTATTTAACGCATCATATTCAGTTAAAAAAACTGATTTACAATAATATTGTGCGTGTGTGCTTACGCACATTATGCAGATATCTAAGGAGAAATGGTTAGGCGAGCGGCAGTAGACACAGATTGCTTCTATTGATAGTTAGCTTCGTTCATCATTCAAATAATCAAATTGTAAAACATTTATATAATTTATCTATATATTTTTGTATAACATGTTTTTTTTTCGTTAAATATATTTTCCCGCTTTGTCTTCTATTATGGACACATAGTAGGGTTCTCAACAAAAACCCATTTAGGGTTATTCAGTTACAAGTCGACATCACAGAATACCATGCAATAAGCCATTATTAGAGCTATGAAAAAATAGCATTTATATTCTGAATATTAGCATTAATTTTTCCAAATTTAGCATTTTGTAGCATTAATTTTCTTCTTTCCACCAAAACCCCCAAATGTGGGAGTTTCTTGTATTTTGAATGGGGAATGAATTCGAATTATGCTTTATAGGAACATTTCAATTCAATGTTGTCACTTTAAACGTTAGGATACAATGCTAAACCAATTCTCAATTGGTATAGGTAAACCTTATTTTCAGTAAATTTAGCATTTCGTAGCGTTTTAAGAATTTATACTCACTGATATAGCATCAAAAACCTAAAACGCTAAAAATTTTCATGCCTCTAGCCATTATGCATGTACCATTACATTGTTATTAAAAGTGTGGCATTAATGCTACCTACCACTGGTATTTATCATTACAAGACTTGAAAACGACAAGTTTAATAAAGATAGGGTTGCATCTTAGTTGATCACCTACTATAATTTAAACTTTATACAATATTTTAATGTCTAGTAACATGATTTACATAATTTCTCATGTTCTTTAATCTATACTCAATGCTAATATGCAGCATTTTAAACTATTTAAAAATAAAAATAAATTCCATGTTTTATATTCAAATACAATCAACTTGAAATCCCATCGTGGGTGTACCCACCAACATATTGAAAGTAAACAAGCCACATCTAAAGCATAGCAGCTATAGTGATTATTATTATACATTTGTTCTTGTTACACCAACCAAAGTGGATCAATTCGGTCATAAATGGCATTCAATTTAATGCTGCTAGATTTAAAATATAGATTTGTTTGTCATCGTTTGTACAACCCTACAAAGTAAAATAATTTATTTAATTAGACCACAAGTCGATAGGGTACAACGCAAAATGTCAATGTTTGGTTCATTTACAAGCAAAATTAGTAATTTATTATTGTTTACGGCTTACGCGGTGAAATTAATTTACTTCTGGTGGGTATACCCACCAAAGTTAAGGCAGCTTACAAGCTTAAATATAAACTCAATGTATAAAAGTATCTAAAATTACCTTTAGACCTTCCGCCCTGCGTACGGGGAGTTTTACGAAGACCGCTTACGATCGAAATTTAATATTTTTCACTTTTACAGTGGGTACTTTGGTCGCCCCTGGTGGTTACACCCACTAAAACCATGACGGATAACAAGTGGAAATCAAAAGTCAATACATCAAAGTACCTAAAACCACCCTCAGACCTTCTGGTCCAGTTGTAGGGAAGGTTTAGGAAATTTCATTTATGATATAAATCGACAGATATGTATTTTTACGGTGGGTACTTCAGTCATCCCTGGTGGGTACACCCATCTAAACCATTTTAACTTACAAGCATAAACTTACACTAATATATTAAAGTACCTAAAACCACCCTCATACCTTCCGCCCTGCGTAGGGGCAGGGGAAAGACCCCTTTGCAACCGAAATGTATTATTTTTCATTTTTAAAGTAAGTATTCTGGTCACCCCTGGTGGGTACACCCACCAAAACCGTGACAAATAACAAGCAGAAATCAAAAGTCGATATATAGAAGTACCTTAAACCACCCTTAGACCTTCGGCCTAGGTGTGTGGCAGGTTTAGGAAAGTCCATTTACGATAGAAATTGAAAATTCTTTATTTTTTCGGTAGGTACTTTGGTCATCCTTAGTAGGAACACCCACCCAAACCATGATATCTTGCAAACTAAACTCAAATTAAATATATTTAAGGGCGTCAAACCACCCTTAGACCTTCCGCTCTGCGGAAGGGGGGAGGATTGTGTAGGCCCCATTACCACCGAATTTTTTTTTTTTTTTTTTTTTACAGTGGGTACTTTGGTCACCCCTGGTGGGTACACCCACCAAAACCGTGATGGCTAACAAGCGGAAATCGAAAGTCAATATATAAAAGTACCTAAAACCCCCCTTAGACCTTCCGCCCTGCGTAGGGGGTAGTTTGTGAAGGCCCCATTACCACCGAAAATAATCATTTTTTAATTTTTACAGTGGGTACTTTGGTCACCCCTGGTGGGTACACCACCAAAACCGTGATGGATTACAAGCGGAAATCGAAAGTCAATATAAAAAAGAACCTAAAACCACCCTTAGACCTTCTGCTCTGCATAGGGGGAGGTTTGTGAGTGCCCCATTACCACTGAAAATGATTATTTTTTATTTTTACAGTGGGTACTTTGGTCACCCTGGTGGGTACACCCACCAAAAACCGTGATGGCTAACAAGCGGAAATCGAAAGTCAATATATAAAAGTACCTTAAACCCCCCCTCAGACCTTCCGCCCCGGGGGGGGGGGGGAAGTATACCTACAGTTGGCTCAAAGTCTATAAGGTTTGGTTGTATTTTTACAAGTAATTGTTGTTGTGTGGGATCTCATTACTTTTTCAAGTTCCATTGCAAAATTATTTGTTAAAATAATATAATAATTTTATCAAAGTCGATTTTATAGTATAGTATATAGTATAGTGGTACAAAGACTTGCTTTTTGTAAACAATGTAGGCGATTATTGTCACGTAACTATAGTTACTTGTTGATTGTATGCCTGTATAAGGCTTATTTTAAAACCTTTATTTGGAAGCCTTCCAGCTATTTTTTTTAACTTCTTCTTTCAAAGGGAATTACATCACTATTACTTTAATGTCCATGTAAAATATGAACGTTGTAGCCCCACCCGTTTGGTCAGAATCGCTGGGCAATTGAAACTGACGAATTAGATAGTAGTAGCCAGTAGTAGCCAGTAGTAGCCAGTAGTAGCCAGTAGTAATTAACATCCTTAAAGTGATTTTGAGCATGTTTCAAGTCATATTTCACCAAGAAGGAATGCTCGTACCCCAACCAAATTGGCATGTGTTGTCGGGTACCTAAATCCGCGCCTAAATCCCATCGATTTTGATAGTTTTCAAATTCACATCACGTTTCATGACGGTTGGGTGACACCTCGAAATCACCCCAACTCTGCTTGCTGTATAAGGTGCCTGAGTGTGTAGCGCACTGCGGCTTGGCTGCGGCGCCCTAAAGGCACCTAGATATGAAAGAAATTATCATAATTTCATTATTTTATGTGCATTATGTACCTACTTAATTTTATTTAGTTGTCCTTCATTAATCAGTTTTCTGACTGAATAGGATATATGCCTACGCTACTTTTATTAATATTTTATTCGATTTAAAAAAATCGATTGTTAAAAATTAAGTAAATAAATTCGTATTTAGTCTACCAACTCAGTCACAACTGATTTTCAGTGGGGGACATAAAAAAATAAATTATACAGTTGTTAAAACAATGTCACATATTCACTTTTATACCATTAGTACTACCGGTACCTTAAAATATATAAAGTGCGTATATTGTTATTACTGTATGCACCACTTGAAACAATTGTCAAACATTACAGGAGATCAAGTCAATGAAGTAACATGAACTATAATTTGGCAAGGAAACTGCAATCAGCTCTAATTCACCTAATCAAGCCATCAGGCACCTAACTTCAACGACTGACAAATCCATCACGAGGGGTCTAGAAAACCTCAAGGTCATTCAAGATTTGTACACTTTATTTTCTACTTGCACTGAACCGACACAGACCTCGCAATAGTAAACGCTTTCTACAATATCTCGCTCGCGACCATAAATAAACAAACAGTCAAGCTGGGAAAAAAACGAGTTCAACAAATTTAGTTTTCCTCTCAAGGTCACGAGATAAGTGTAGACTGTAACACGTAATCTCAGCCGACTTGTTTATATAATCAACGTCGTCATGCTAAAGACAAACACACACTAAACAACGCTCGTAATGTTAATTAGTCACGTTCAAAAGTAAAGTACAGGGGGCTTAGAAATTAGAGTGACGAACTAGTTTTATGGGTTTTGCTCGTGCCTTGAAAACAAACAAAACATAAAAGTAGTGAATGAAAATGTTGATAAATGTTGAGATAATATATAAACAAACGTTAAATATTGTAAAATGTAAAAACACTACACTGACGCCTTCATCCAAATTGGATTGAGTGAGGGCGTTCAATCGGTGAAGGGGGGGGGGGGGGGGTTGCGAAACAAATCTGTGGGGGGGGGGGGGCGGAGATGTAGTTACGCCACTGCACCCAATGAGTGATATTTCGGCACCTAGCATGCAGCAATCTTTAGTAACCTAGCGTCTGAGAAAGGCAGAGAATGCTGCCGAAATATCACCAGTGGGGGATGAGTGCGTTGTGTTTTAAAAGTGTATTATTGTTCTTCTGTGAGATATAATAATCTTGTATTCGCGTTTTGAAAATACGAAAAAGACGTATGCTATTAAATTAAAGTAAGATATACTGCATTGTGCGCTTCACAGGGTTCTCGAATTTAGGCTCAGATTTAACTGCATCTTTTTTAAGGGGGGGGAGGGGGGGTATTATACATGTGATTTGTCAAAACGTTCATGTTTCGTGTTTGTCCATCCCAAAAAAGTGACTACCTAAAACAAAAAACAACATAAAACTCTAGGATTTTGATAGTGGGATGATAAACCGGAAGCAGACGAAAAAAATTCATTGTTAACATGGTTGTCGGCTACGTCCTTGCATTAGTAGGCCGCGACCTCATCTTCTATGAATAAATATGTTTCACTCCTTTATCAGTTATCAGGTAAAATCAATGCGTAAAATGCACTTCAGTGAATGCGAGGTGTTAATCTGGAAGTACAGACAACTTCATAGATTATGTTTGCGATCGGTTAGACTAGCAAGGCAGTGGTCAATAGATGACATTGACATAAATAAATTACACAATTCGTTGCATGCGAGTTATGTTAGCTTGTCGATTCTTCAACGGTTAATTAAACTGCTCTTACTCCTCAAGTAAACAGAGATACATAGCGAATCAAAAGTTAAAACGTGTGGTTTAGGGTCTTTGATTGTGGAAAAAAACGTGTACGATGTTTTAAGGTTCCAGAGTGAGAAATTTTGCCCAGACCGAAAAAAACCTGTGTGTTTCAAAAGTCGATTGATTGGATATTGCTTTACGTCTCTTATTATGCAACTTGGCTAATCGAGACGAAGGAGGGACGTAAGGGATGAGCGGGGGGACAAGGGGTGGACAGGCCTGTGCTGGTCAGAACAGCCACAAGAATATGGGGAGGGCAGTGGTACCCCACGTCGTGGTCGTCTCCGTCTGTGTCATCAGTCCGTGGTGTCTTTGTCGTCGCCGTCAGGGAGGTAGTCAAAGGGAAGGGGTTCCCCGGACGACGACCCAGAGCTCGCCATTAGTTCAGGGAGTGAAACTCCCCTATTCAAGGGCCAAACCGCGAGAAGGTGTCGAGTTGGAATTTGAAGGTAACCACATGAAAAACTCCAGAACAAAATTGGGATTTTAGTGAGATATGTTGTAAATTATATATATGATTATGAAATGAAGATAATGATATTGAATTAAGATTACCTATAATTGATTATATTG
>JAMZAV010014905.1:0-11528 GCA_024449915.1 Sweltsa coloradensis | reverse complement strand
CGATGCTTTAGTCCCAAATGATAGCATTAACGGTAGCAGGTAGATTATGAGAAACAAACCCACTGAATCCGAATCTGTCCGTTATCATGTCGTTTTTCTCCCGTTTGCCCGATATTCAAGATGGCGCCCAACAAGGTGAAGCAATGGGATTCGCGCATCAAATTCGTAATTTACCATCAGATTACACCTCCAGAGGGTACTTGATTAATTTTTCGGAGTCGAAGAGAACGGTATAAGCGTCCCTGAAACCTCAAGGATCCGAAAATACTATTTACAAAATGGCAACCATGTTCTTTCTAAACATTAAATACAAGAATAACGTCTAAGTGTCATGCGTGGCATGCTAAATGTCCGCCCAAAAATATGCGGATATTGAAAGGGTATACTAATTTAAAATAAAGGAGAAGCACGAACAAGCATACAAAACCCTTGTTAGACCAGAGTTAGTATAATATGTAGAGATAGTTTGGGATCCTTACTATACAAGTATAGTAGGCTACGATTGCAAAATAATGGAATTGGAAAAGGAAGGTTCAGGGAAAGTCTGCCAGAAAGGTTAAAGGTTTAAAAGAATGGTAGAGGAATAATATTTTGATTGTGCTCAAATTTCACACGAATATATTAATTGGATGAGCGAAGCGAAGATTCCATTTCACAACACTGGAGAAAAAAATCCGGAATGTTTTTTTTCTGTATTTTTGTCTGTTTGTTAACACGATTCCGGTTATCCGATATTCTAATTACGATGAAATTTTGTGAAGACCTTCGAAATCTCTGATCTTAGAACTGCCACGTTTTTTAGTGCAATCGAAAAATTATTTCTCATTAAAATCGCAATTTTACGATTTATTTTTCGATTTTTAAAAAACATTCTTCGACTTATATAATAACACCTACATGCTTTAACAATCGTTATGATTTTTTCACAGAACCATAATTTTATGAATTAATATATTCGTGTGAAATTTGAGCGCAATCGAAAAATTATTTCTTATGAAAATCGCAATTTTACGATTTTTTTTCTATTTTTAAAACATTCTTCGACTTATAACACCTACATGCTTTATCCGATTGTAATGATTTTTTCTCAGAACCTTAATTTTATGAATTAATATATTGGTGTGAAATTTGAGCCCGATCGAAAAAATAATTTTTCATGAAAATCGCAATTTTACGCTTTTTTCGTTTAAAAAAAAATCTTCGACTTATAACACCTACATGCTTTATCCAATTGTAATGATATTTTCACAGAACTTAATTTTATAATTAATAATTCGTGGAAATTTGAGGCAATCCAAAGAAACTTTATTTTATGAAAAGAATTTTAAGCTTTTTTTCGTTTAAAAAACATACGCTCATCAACAACGCGCCTGAAAAGGCGTTTGCGAAGCTTCCTTGTTCATAAAATTAAAGTTCTGTGACAAAATTATTACAATTTGATAAAGCATGTAGGTGTTATAAGTCAAAGATTTTTTTTTAATCGAAAAAAATCGTAAAATTGCGATTTTCATGAGAAATAATATTTCGATTGCGCTCAAAAACGTGGCAGTTCTAAGTTTAAAGATTTCGATGGCCTCCAGAAAATTTCCTCATAATTGGAGTATTGGTTTAGCCGGTAATCGTGTTAACAAACAGACAAAAATACAAAAACATTCCGGATTTTTTTCTCCAGTGTTTCTCCAGTTTCTCTTGAAATGAATCTTCACTTCGCTCGCTACGCTCATCCAATAAACTGCCGATAAAATATCACAAACAACCCCAATCTCGATTGAAACAAGGATGTCCAAATAATACAAGGTGAATTGCATATTATTGACAGTATATAGGAAACCACTGCCAGGGGAAAGTTGCGCCCGTCCCTTATACACTTCTAACTGGGTATATGAAAACACAATATTTTGATTTAGCCTACTATATTACATGTAGCATCTGAATCCTGAATCCTGGAAATTGTATTGTTACTATAAGATTAAACACTTAAGTTTAAACTAGGAAGCTTCGCAAACACGCTTTTTCAGACGCGTTGTTGGATGAGCGTAATTATACTTAAACGAAAAAAAGAGTAAATTGCGATTTTCACGAGAAATTATTTTTCGATTGCGCTCAAATTACACACAATATATAAATTTATAAAATTAAGGTTATGTGAAAATATCATTACAACGGATAAAGTCATGTAGGTGTTATTAGCAGAAGTTTTTTTAAACGAAAAAAAGCGTAAAATTGCGATTTTCATGAGAAATTATTTTTCTATCGTGCTCAAATTTCACACAATATATAAATTCATACAAGTAAGGTTCTGTGAAAAAATAATTTCAATCGGATAAAGCATGTAGGTTGTTATAAATCGAAGAATGTTTTAAAAATTAAAAAAATCGTGAAATTGCGGTTTTCATAAGAAATAATTATTCGATTGCACTCAAATTTCACACGAAAAAATAAATTCATAAAAATAAGGTTCTGTGAAAAAATCATTACAATCGTTAATAGCATGTAGTGTTACAAGTAGAAGAAATTTTTTTTTAAATCGAAAAAAATCGTTAAAATTGCGATTATGGGCTCCGTGTTTGGCCACTGAGCGCGCTAGTGAGATCGAGTGAAGCGCTCACGTGGCAAAGGCCGCGCAACTGTCGAGTGTAACCTGAGATTCGCGGGCGCTCTGTCAGTGGGAAATCATCTATCGTCGGTTCGTACGAATTTATTATTCAATGCTAATTTTAAAATGTTAATGCAGTGAATGATTCCTTTAATCGTCGAGTAAAAGAGCCAGGCTAAACTATTCATAATATATTATAATATCCACACACCATCACACTTTGAAATGAGGTGATAAAAAGGTCTCTCACCCTAAAAATATTTCAACAGAAACGATAAAAATTTTTGCTTTTGGATAAGAAAATAATAGTTGCCTTGGTACGTTGTTTAATCTAGGCCTACTCGAAATATAGAGAAATCTAAGGTGTCGAAAAATAGTTTATTCCTTGCAAAGGTATAGATAATAATAATATACATTCAATCAAAATATATTTTGTTCAAACTAGCATTTCCAGAAATAATAATAAAAAAAACTATCAGCTAAGAAATCAGCATGAGAGTAAAATAAACAAAAAACTATCAGCTAAGAAAATCAGCATGCGAGTAAGGACAAGGTGGTGGGGACTCATTTATTTTATGCACAGGTCCTTGATTTGAAGAATCTCCTCTGGAAATAGGCACTGGTGTTTTCTCGGAATAATATAAATGTGTCAGATATAACCAAATTACCATTATTGTTATATTTCACGCATTGCAGCATATAATTTGTGTAGCTCAATGGTCCTGTGATGTTGTATTCCTGTTCCAATACAGAAGGTCGCTGGATCAAATATTGCGATTCAGTCTAGATTTTGTAATCATCTAAATGTAATTAATGTTCAACAATATATAATTATAATAATATGCAAAAAGCAAACGGCGACTTAAGAATCGTCCTTGCAAGGTAATTATAATCGGTGACTTCGGCATACAATAGAATTGAAATAAGAGGAGTATATTTGCATACTTCATAGAAAGGCAGACAGTAATAACAATAATACAACTGCTATGAATCAATAATAATACAATTACTAGGGAAACGCCAAAGTCGTTGTTAGACGAGTGAGTGAGCCATGTGTTGAGAACCCGGTAACATTCCTTTTCTTCCCCCTACCTTAGGCCTCTCTCGCCTATCGTCGGCTGCAGTGGAGCATTATGGCCTAAACTATGACCTAAACTTAAATACTAATCAAACTTAAATGCAAATGTTCCCGCGTACTCAACACATGACTCTCTCACTCGTCTAACAACGACTTTGACATTTCCCTAGTCGAGTTGGCTAAAGCGCCCTTACAGCCGAAATGTGGGAGACGTGGGTTCAATGGTCGGGAAAGATTTTGTAATTTCTGGATTGTATTTTTTAAATTATTTCACATGTTTTGAAATGCATATGTGACAATACTATGGAAAACATAGCCAGTACGAAATACGTGAAAATATTGCAAGGTTTACTCAATCTACGAGCGGAATTTGGGGGTACCTTGACGTCCAACATTCGATTAACCTTGGACACGGCATTTCACAGCCAGGTAAATAACAAACAAAAATATTTTTTCAAAATGAAAACCATTGTCGTTAAAAACGTATTTTTCAGTTTTTATTTCTTGCAGGTTTAAATCGCATCAGATTGTGCTCATTTTGTTAGCAGTTCTCAGTTACCTGGTCACGGATGTCTGTTTAAAATTTCGGCTCAATCTATTAGGCCGTTTGG
Organism: Sweltsa coloradensis; assembly: GCA_024449915.1. Taxonomy (NCBI): domain Eukaryota; kingdom Metazoa; phylum Arthropoda; class Insecta; order Plecoptera; family Chloroperlidae; genus Sweltsa; species Sweltsa coloradensis. The sequence continues at coordinate 7,243 of JAMZAV010014905.1, read as the reverse complement.
CCGTATGGGACCGGACAGACAGACATTTAACATTTAACATTTAACAGAATTAATCACGACCAAGACCCGATCGAGTAGCGTTTGTAGACTACGTTCGCTGCGCTCACTCGTCTAATTAGTTATGGATTTTGCTGTATTTTTGAAATAATCTAAAGAATTTTGCAAACAAATCCATTTTACCTCGTATTATCGTACATTGATGATTTACGATCTAATTGTGAGTGTAGATTTTCTAATACTTCACTGACAATTAATGATCTTACGTTCTATAAATGGCATACAATAATAAGATTAATTAAACTGTAATCATTATCTATTCGTTCAAATATAGTTCATATTCAACATAAAATAAACACATCCCCTATCTGAAAGTTATGTTCGATCTCAAACAATCAACCTAGATCATATTATTCTGTATTGTGAATAATCCGGCATCGGAAAAATAATGCCAAAACAAAACAATAGAAACGTGTATACCTGTTTAAAAAAAACTCGACGGCAAGAGTTTGGAAGACAGTGTTCTTCGCCGTACTTTTACACATACATTTCTCGTGTTAACATGTCAGGGTGCAATGGTGCTTCAAGAGTCCAGCTATTGATATATTGATGTTTGTTATGACAATTATTGAATCCCTACCCAGGAAAACCCCGGAAAAAAACTTGCCAGAGCATTGACAGGATCGACACTGTCGGTTCCGTCGTACTTTACTACACGATACAGCCGATACTGATGTTTAATGTAAGAATCATAGGGTGTGGTCTCGTAAGTAGTAGGCCTATAAGTTATACCTAACAAAAATTAATCTTACACATAAGCATATAAGTTCCTTGCATTTCTTGTTCTAAATTTCATTAAGTTCATTAATTATTTTGTGAGAAAACAATGTCATAAAAAGCCCACTCATCTAGGCCACTTTTTATTTTTTGAAATTTTGGGGTACTGGCTATAGTGGCTACTGGACCCAGTGTCCCCTGTCCAGCCGGGGGTTTCTCATGGGCCCCCGACAAGTCTAGCCTCAAATTTAATGGCTATAGGGGCTACTGGACCCAGTGTCCCCTGTACGCCGAGAGTCTCATGGGCCCGACAAGTCTAGCTCCTGGGGTACTGGCTATAGGGGCCCTACTAGCCCCTTTTCCCCCCTGTCCAGCCGAGAGTCTCATCGGCCGACAAAGTCTCAAGCTCTCTAGGTACGGGCTGGTGGTCGGGGCCCCAGTGTCCCCTGTCCAGCCGAGAGTCTCATCGGCCGACAAGTTTTAGTTTCTCTAGGTATGGCTTAGGGGGCTACGGGAAACCCGTGCCCCCTTCCCAAACCAGAGTCTCATGGGCCGACAAGTCTACTCTCTAGGAAATGGCTATGTGGCTACGGGACCTAGTGTTTCCTGCCCCAGCCGAGAGTCTCATCGGCCGACAAGTCTAGCTCTCTAGGTACTGGCTATAGTGGCACGGACCCAAATGCCCCCTGTCCCGAATTCTCGTCGGCCAAAGTCTAGCTCTCTAGGTACGGCTTAGTGGCTACGGGAAACCCCAATGTCCCCTGTCCACCCGAGAGCCCTCGTGGGCCCGGGAACAATTTCTAGCTCTTGGGAAACGGGCTTAGGGCTACGGGCCCCAGGTCCCCTGCCCCACCCGAGATTTCTCATGGCCGACAAGCCCTAGCTCTCTAGGTACGGGGGGGTTTTATAGTGGCTATGGACCCATTTGCCCCCCTGTCCAGCCGAGAGTCTATCGGCCAAAAAGGGCTAGCTCTCTAGGTATTGGTATAGTGGCTATTTGGACCCCAGTCCCCCCCTGTTCACCCCGAGAGTCTCATGGCCGACAAGTCCAGCCCCTTAGGTACGGGGGCTTGGGTGGCTACTGGCCCCAAAATGCCCCTTCCGGGCCGGGGGTCCTCGGCCGACAAGTCTAGCTCTTGGGTTACGGGCTATAGTGGCTCCGGGAAACCCAGTGTCCTGTCCAGCCGGAGTCCATCGCCCCGAAAAGTCTAGCTCTCTGGTACTGGCATAGGGGCTACTGGCCCCAAATTTGCCCCCTTCCCCCCCCCGAGAGTCTCATGGGGCAAAAAAATTTCTACTCTCAAGTCCGGGCTATGGGTGGCTACGGGCCCCAAATGCCCCCCTTTTCCGGGCCGAGAGTCTTGGGCCCGAAAAGTCTAGCTCTCTAGGTACGGGCTATAGGGGGGCTACAAACCCCAGTGTCCCCTGTCCAGCCGAGAGTCTCATCGGCCGACAATTCTAGCTCTCTAGGTACTGGCTATATTTGGCTACTGGCCCCAGGTCCCCTGTCCACCCGAGAGTCTCATGGGCCCGACAAGTTAGCTCTCTAGGTACTGGTATAGTGGCTACGGGACCCATCCCCCCCCTTTGTGTAGCCGAGAGTCTCATCGGCCGAAAAAGTCTAGCTCTCAAAAAGGTACGGGCTTTTAGTGGCTACGGGACCCAGTGCCCCCTTTTGTTTACCCGAAGTCTCATCGGCCGACAAGTCTAGCTCTCTAGGTACTGGCTATAGTGGCTACTGGACCCAATGTCCCCTGTCCAGCCGAGAGTCTCATCGGCCGACAAGTTTTAGCTCCAAAGGTTTACGGCTATAGGGGTAGGGCCCCCAGTGTCCCTTGTGTAGCCGAAGTCTCTGGGCCCGCAAGCTAGCTCTTAGGTACGGGCTATAGTGGCTACTGGACCCAGGGGCCCCCTTGTGTAGCCGAGAGTCTCTCGGCCGACAAGTCTAGCTCCTGGGTACTGGTTTATAGTGGCTACGGGCCCCCAAGTGTCCCCTTGTGTAGCCAAAGGTTCATTTCGGCCACAAGTCTAGCTCTCTAGGTACTGGCAAATAGTGGCTAGGGGACCCAGTCCCCCCCTTGTGTGGGCCGAGATTCTCATCGGCCAAACAAGTCTAGCTCCTGGGTACGGGGTTTTTTAAAAAAAAGTGGCTACTGGCCCCAGTGCCCCCCTTGGGGTAGCCGAGAGTCTCATGGGGCCGACAATCTAGCTCCTGGGTACTGGCTTAGTCCTATGGCCCCAGGGGTCCCTTCCACCCGAAGTCTCATGGGCCGACAATTTCTAGCTCTCTAGGTCTGGCTATGGGGGCTACGGGAAACCCGGGTTTTCCCCTTCCAGCCGAGAGTCTCATCGGCCGACAAGTCTAGCTCTCTAGGTACTGGCTATAGTGGCTACTGGAACCCCAATGCCCCCTTCCAGCCGAGAGTTTTAAAAATGGGCCGACAAGTGTAGCTCTCTAGGTACTGGCTATAGTGGGCTACTGGACCCAGTGTCCCCGGGCCCCAGCCGAGGCCCTCATCGGCCGACAAGTCTAAGCCCCCCCCCCCTCAAAAAAATTTTCTGGCTATAGGGGCTACGGGACCCAGTACCCCCTGTCCAGCCGAGAGCCCTCATCGGCCGACAAGTCTAGCTCTCTAGGTACTGGCTAAGGGGCTCCCTTGGACCCAAATTTGTCCCCGGGGTCCGCCGGAGCCCCCCTCGGCCGAAAATTCTAGCTCTCTAGGTACGGCTATAGGGTATGGCCCCAGTGCCCCCCTGCCCCAGCCGAGATTCATCGGCCAAACAAGTCTAGCTCTCTAGGTACTGGCTATAGTGGCTACTGGACCCAATGCCCCCTGCCCCAGCCGAGGGGTCTGTGGGCCCCGAAAATCAAAGCTCTCTAGGTACGGGCTTAGGGGCAAACGGCCCCCAGTGCCCCCTTGTGTAGCCGAGAGTCTCACGGCCGAAAAAGTTAGCTCTCTAGGTACGGCTAAAAAGTGGCTACTGGCCCCCAATGCCCCCTGCCCAACCGAGAGTCTCATCGGCCGCAATCTGGGTTTCTCTAGGTACTGGCTATATTGGCAAATTGGCCCCAGTGTCCCCTGCCCGGGCCCGAAGTTCACCCGGCCGACAAGTCTAGCTCTCTAGGTGGGGCTATAGTGGCTACGGGAAACCCAGTGCCCCCTGCCCAAAGGGAGTCTCATCGGCCGACAATTCTAGCTCTCTAGGTACTGGTTTATAGGGCTACTGGACCCAGGGGCCCCCTGCCCCAGCCGAGAGTCTCTGGGCCCGAAAAAGTCTAGCTCTCTAGGTACGGGCTATGGTGGCTACTGGACCCAATTTTCCCCTGTCCCCCGAGAGTTTTCATCGGCCGCAAGTCAAAGCTCTCTAGGTACGGCTATAGTGGTACTGGCCCCAATGCCCCCTGCCCCAGCCGAGGGGTCCCCATGGGCCGAAAATTCAGCTCTCTAGGTACTGGCTATAGTGGCTACTGGACCCAGTGTCCCCTGTCCAGCCGAGATTTCTCATGGGCCGACAATTTCTAGCTCCTAGGTACTGGTTTATAGGGGGCTACGGGGACCCAGGGGGCCCTCCTGTCCAGCCGAGAGTCTCATCGGCCGACAAGTCTAGCTCTCTAGGTTATTATTAATTTGCGCCGAGCGCGTCGTCATCCAATTGAAGCTAACGCAGCGTTTGTTGTGCTCGCCATAGCATATTGATCTGGAAATTGACAGATGATTTAATAACCCGGTCGGGAGCGGGGCCCCCTCTCAACAAAATGTAATCAACTTTACCCTCGCGCTCAAACAAATGCTTTTGAGGTAAATTGAGGCCTTTCTACCACAAAACTCATCGAATATTACTTTTTTTTAAAGATTTTTGTATGTTTTTTTTGTATACGCGGGGGGTTAAAGAAAAAGGTTTAATCTAAATGTAGTTTGAGTTGGAGCAATTTTACAGTTTAGCGCTCCATGTGAAATTGGAAAGATTGATTAATAATAGACAAAACTTTTTTAAGTTAGTTAGATGAGCGTAGCGAAGATTCAATTTCACTACACTGGAGAAAAAAATCCGGAATGTTTTGTTTTTTTTCTTCTTCTTTTTTTTGTATTTCTGTGTGTTTGTCAACATGATTTCGGTTAAACCGATACTCCGATTGCGATAAATTTTTATGGGGGTCTTAAAAATCTCAAAACTTAGAACTGCCACTTTTTTGAGCAAAACCCGAAAATTATTTCTCATGAAAATGAAATTTTTTTTTTTTTTTTTAAAATTTTTTGGCTTTAAACCTACATGCTTTATCCTTTTGTAACGATTTTTCAAGAACCTTAATTTGTGAATTTATATTTCGGTAAAATTTGTGCGCAATTGAATAATTATTTCTATGAATATTTTAATTTACTTTTTTCCTTTTTTTTAAAATTTCGATTTAAAAAAAAAAAATAAAATTTTAAATTTATTTTATTTTTTTATTTAATTTAAAAAAAATCTTTAAAATTAGTAATGTTTTCACAGAACAACAGAAAAAACCCCATAAAAACATGGCACCCAAGCATCAATTACGCTCATCCAACAACGCGGGGGGACTTAAGCTTTTTTCCATATTGATAATAGTGAACCTTTTCGCAAAGCAAAACAGTTTATAAAAAAATACTTTCCACTTGTTTAAATGAGCGCGATTGATTTTGGACTTTAACGTTTTCAGCAAAGAATGTAAAAACAAAATGGACTTCGTCTTATGACTCCTAGGTGTACGATAATATTATCAATGAAACAGCGGACTTAATCTAGGGGGACGGTCGTTCGCCCGCAGCCAAGCGCACGCGTGCTAGAAGCGATGATAAATGACCCATTTATCCCCACCCGAGTTGGGGGGTTTTCAGCATTGCACACGCCGTCCCAAAGATTTTCAACTTTAAACTGTATGACCTGAATGAGGCCATGACGTCCCAAAAAAAAAAAGCCCGTCCATAACCCGTTTTTGTTTAAAAAAGGCGTAAAAATCGCGAAAATTTGGCGGCTGGGGGTTGGTTTGGGTTTGGGGGGTGGGGAGGGGGGGTTTGCCCGAGAGGGAAAAAGAGCCCAAAGAGAAAACGGTACATCTTAGAATATGAAACTTGGACCACACTTAGATGTACCCAGACTCGCATGCTTCCCCGCCAAGAAACAAGCAATATTCGCCCCCCAACACCCCCTAAATCATCCCCTAAAATTAAAATAATTCTTAGCTCTAACCCAAAATTGAATATTTAATCAAATTAGTTATTAAAATTATGTTCCAATGTGTTTAACCCAATCGGCCTATTCCTTATAAAACCCACATTTTGTCAACCCCATCCCTAATTAGTTAATATTATTTTTAACCTGTTTTCCAGCATTAAACCACGAAGACCCTAATGAGTTATCATCATGAAATTTGACATGATGGTACATAATAATATGAAAAATAATCCGCCGAGAGGCAAGCGATATTCCACCCCCAACACCCCCAAAAAATTGGAAAAATTTCCCGTAGCTCTAATCTAAATTAATGTTTTATTCAAATTAGTTATTAAAATTATGTTTTAAATGTGTTTTAACCCAATCGGCCTATTCTCATTTCCTAAACCACATTTTTTCAACCCCCATCCCTTATAATTATATTATTTTTTACTTGATTTCCAGCATTCACCAAGAAGGGACCTTTTGAGTTATCAGCATGAAATTTGGCATGTTGGTACATACTAATATGAAAAATAATTCGCCGAGATGCAAGCGATATTCCACCTAAATCATCCCCTAAAATTGGAATAATTTCATAGCTCTAACCCCAAATTGAATTTTTATTCAAATTAGCAAATTATGTTTTAATGTGTTTTAACCAATCGGCTTATTCTCATTTCCTAAACCATATTGTCACGCATAGCGGCCCTTTGGCTGAGGGTGGTGATCGCCAAATGAGTGTTTAAGTGGGGCGTAGCGTAAACTCTTTAGGGTTAAATAGCTAGCACGGACCAGAGATCGTGGGTAGGTGGGTTCATGGGGGGGGATGTAGACACAGTAATTAGACGTGATTCCACTTAAGAGACCAGCCCCTGTATTAAAGATGAACATAATAACCCTCCTATTCTGGCCTAGGATCGAACCTACGAGTTCCGTCTGGCAGACCGTGGGTTCATACCTCTACTGACTCTATGACTTACTAATGGGTGTGCATGGCTTACCGAATGCTTGTGGTTTTCCCGGTATGTGGTTTTGACTGGCCCCTCCGACACCCTGATGTCGAACCCCGGGGGATGTCTTCCCACTTCACCTCTTCCGATGGCTAATCCTTGTTCTGGTTCTTCATTCGGCAATCCTCACTTAGAACTCTTCCAGGACATTTGTGGTTCACGTTGCGGTTGTTTTTGCACTGTCCTGACCTCCTCCGTCCACGTTGCGCTCGTCTCCTCTGTTTCCACGAACGTCCGCACTTTGCGTTTGTGCACTTATCAAAGTCCCTTTACTTTTT
>JAMZAV010014903.1:0-10315 GCA_024449915.1 Sweltsa coloradensis | reverse complement strand
ATTAAAATTTCGAATTTCGAATGTGGCACTGCTAGCATTAAGTTGGCTGCGTCTTTTTGTATTTTGATTGACACGGAACGAGGCCAGCACTATCAACGGGGACATACGGCACTATCCAGCACTAACGTAGCACTAACGATACCAGTAATAAAATTTTCGATTTTCGAATGTGGCACCGCCAACTTAATGGACGTGGAGCTTCCCATAAAAATATGTTGATAATTTTTAAATTAATTTTTTTTTTTACGTCTATCCTATTTAGTTATAACACTAATTTACAAAGGAGGACACAAAAATCTGTCTGTCACCTGTGATGTCAATGGAAATACTACAATGGTGTTGTCTTATCTTCAGCTGCGCTCAACAACCTGGTTATCAGCCCGAACACAAGAATGTGTCTAGGAGCAAACAGAATGTCACCTTTACCTGCACCGCTGCTGGCGTTGAGTTAACCGGGTGTCAGTTCATCATGTGGGACTTCGATACAGGGGCGGCCCGGTGCTGGATCTGAACGGGGGGTCTGAGTCCGGCCTAACCCTGCCCACCTGAACTCAAAGATTACCGACTACAGATACATCGGCGGGGTCTGTGGGACGGGGAATGCGGCATCAGGCTGGAGGTGACAGGTTACAAGACCTGGATGGTCGCCTGTCGCGTCCGACCCGAGAGCGGTTCCTGGAAGTACGCCTGGGCTGAGTTGTATGCTGACGGTGAGTTGAACACAGTCTTCTTATAGTTACATGGAATGTGTTGAGGGATGGATATTAAAACATTTTAACGAAACTTTAACCAAGGTCACAAATTATAGGGTGGCATTCACATTTATCATCAGGCTGATTCCGACTGGATCTCTCGCCGGTTCGTTTCCTAGCCCTTGTTTGTAGTCGTGCTATTAACGTTTTAGTGTATTACCCTAGGTCCATTAAGTTGGCACCCCCACCATCCCAAAGATCAAAATTGTAATGCCAATCGTTTGTGCTTCGTTAGTGCTTGATAGTGATCGATACATCATCGTTAGTGCTCACTCGCTGCCAGAAAAATTTAAGATCAATAGTGGGGGGGGGGAACTTAATGCCAGCCCCCCATACTAAAAAGTTATGTTTTAATGCAATCGTTTGTGCTTGGTAAGTGCTTGATAGTGCTCGATACCCCATCGTTAGTGCTCACTTGCTGCCAGAGAAATTCAAGATCAAAAGTGGGTGAAGCATTGAGCAGCACTGATTCCTGGTCAACACAATGTTGGTAGAATCATTGCTTTTGACTTTGCAATGCTTTGATGGCTTGGCTTTCGTGCATTACATTTTGAATTTCCTGTATTTGAAACAGAGGCACTATGAGTTTATTTTCATAGAAAATATCATTATCTACAGTAATGTCATGTTTTCTGGGCAAGAAAAGTCTGACATTTTCTTGACGTACACTGCCTCGTAACTACATTCTTGAAAAGCTGACAAAATAGAATTTGCATGAAACTATTACGTGAATATTAATTGGCAAAGTAGAATTTGTGTGAACTATACGTTTTAGTTGAGAGTTGCAAGATTTTCAATAATGAGTTACAAGGCAGTGTAAGTTTTTGAATTAAGGATGCGCAAATGTTGAAGGGTACATGAGCATGGCCCTTCTTTTAGATCTCATTACTTATTACTTTCGAGTGTGTAAGATTGGCAGTATTTTTACAAGTTTTTTGTATTCGTGAGATCTCATTTCTTTTTCAAGTTCCATTGGAAATTTTTCTTTGTTAAATATAAAATATTTTTCATAAACTAGAATAAATTGCTTTGGTAATATCAATTAAAAATTGGATGTTAAATATTTCGTGCTCCAAATAGTTGATTTTTGTACGCATTGTAGGTGATCTTTGTCAAGTTTCTATAGTTACTTTTTTATTATATGCCTGTAAAAGGCTAATTTACATCCTTTAATCGATGTCTTCCAGCTTTTCCGACTTTTTTTAGAAGGCACTGCATCACTGTTCTTTAATGTCCATGTAAAATATAACCGTTGTAGCCACACCCGTTTGGTCAAAATCGCTGGGCAATTGAAACTGACGAATTAGACAGTATTAGTAGTATTCCCACGTTTAACGAAAAACTTGTATTAAAAAACACAGCTAAACCCTACACAATTAAAAACAATGAGATCTAAATGATATACAAAGCGTATGTACCCTCCTTAATTTTCGCAATCTTAATACATAAATTCACTTTGCCCTGTGACTGCATCCTTGCAAAAGCGTGTCAAAATTTTATTTGCAACTATTGCTTTCAATGTAAAAGTTCGTGACAATTTACTTTGGCAAGCTTTGCAAGGATGCAGTCACAGAGCAAAGTGAATTTATGAATTAAGAAAGCGAAAATGTAGGAGGGTACATAGGCCTAAGCTTGGCATTTCTTTTAGATCTCATTGCTCATGATTGTGTGAGGTTTGGCTGTATTTTTACAAGTTTTTTGTTATGTGTGGGATCTCATTGCTTTTTCAAGTTCCATCGAAAAATCATTTGTAATTGAACGAGTGAGCGCAGCGAACGGAGTGATCTCCATTCGACTTAAACGGACCTTATTGTTTTTCTGCGTGCGTGTGTGTACGTTGAAAATCAGCCGAATCGCTGAACAGATTGCGCTGAAATTTTAAACAGACATCCGTTACGAGTTTATTGAGAACTGCTAACAAAATCAGCAAGATTCATTGCGATTTAAACCTACAAGAAATAATAAACTGAAAAATAGACTTCCAATGTTTAGAAATTATTTTAACGACAATGTTTTAGATTTTGAAAAGATATTTTTTGTTTGTTATTCGCCTGGCCGTGAAATGCCGTGCCCATGCAAGGTCTGTCGAATGTTGCACGTCAAGGTACCCCCAAATTCCGCTCGTACATTGAGTAAACCTTGCAATATTCTCACGTATTTCGTACTGGCTATGTTTACCATAGTAGGCCCCATTGCCAGAGATGATGGACTACACTGCGTTATATGCATTTCAAAACATGTTTTATTATTTTTAAAATACAATCTAGAAATTACAAAATCTTTCCCGACCAGGGGATTGAACCCACGTCTATCACATTTCGGCTACAAGGGCGCCTTAGCCAACTAGACTAGGGAAACGCCAAAGTCGAAGTTAGACGAGTGAGCGAGTCATGTGGTGAGCACCCGGGAACATTTGCATTTAAGTTTGATAATTATATTCGTATAATAGTTTTTTAAAGTTTAGTTGGTATACGGGAACGGGCGCGGCAACTGTAAGGTCATAATGCGCCTCTCTAGCCTATGATAGGCTAGGTAGGCCTAAGGTAAAGGAGAAGAAAAGTAATGTAACCGGGTACTCAACACATGGCTCACTCACTCGATTAACAACGACTTTGGCGTTTTTCTAGTATAAAATAATAATTGGACGAGTGAGCGGAGCGAACGGAGTCCTCTATGGCAAGTTTTCGGCACTTCGTTGTGTTTAGGTGTGTCTGTTTGTGTGTCTGTCTGTCTGTGTGTTCGATGCGTAGGGGCCAAACTACTCGTCCGATTTTAACTAAATTTTACACCAACGTCAAGGACCAATAGATAGAGTGCTGTAAACATGTACAGCAAAATTCGTAGGAATCCAACCTACAAAAAATTAAATTTAGCAAAAATTACTACTTAATTTTTAAAACTTAAAGTTCGCTTAGGAAAAAAATAACCTTTTTAAACAATGTTACCACTATTAATATTAACAACTGTGAAAAATTTCAGAAATATATCTTGCCCTGTCAACTTACAAAAAATTAATTACTGTATAAAATCATGTTTTGAAGGGCTTTACTAAATTGGATTTGATTTAAGGAGCATTTGCAGAACATATTGAAGGGGAATGCGGTGCCTGGATGGACCTTTCTAAAACATATTTTGGAATCTTGATAGCTATAATACTTTGGCGTTGGCGATGTGATATTATGTTTTCATTGTTTTGGTGTCGCCCGCGTACACGTGCATAGCGATATAGGGAACGCGCAGTATTCGCGAAAAAAAGTCTATCGAAGCGCTGCGGCGGCGGCGCGTGTACTACGCATTGCGGTATTGGTTGTAATTGGCGGCGATCATCCCACAAGTAAACAAGGCTCGTTAACTTCGTTATACCTCTATAGCAAATACAAATGTTTGTAATAGCTACTGCTCCGTTCCTAAATGCAACAGTAAGGGGAAAGTTGTGTGTTTCCATCTTTTTCCTAAAGACCTGACGCTTAGAAAGAGATGGGCACACGTATTGAAAATCGGGAAAACTACTAGGGCTAGCCTATGCATAGGGGGTAGGGCCTAGGCCTATTACAAAGTATGTAGGGCCTATGTGTGTGGCTCATACTTCACAAACCAAGAAAATATTTTAAAATAATAGGTTAATGAAGAAATATAAATCCATTGCTCATGCCTAGGCCCTTGCAGAGATGCCAATCCCAAGTCAGGGTAGGCCTAGGCCTAGGGAGCTGTCAAAATGGGCGTAGGGCTGGCCTAGGCCTAGACTATAGTCGCCCTAGGCCCTAGATATAAAAAAAACCACAGTCGTAAGCCTGGGCCCTAGGCCAAGAATATACACTTAAAACTCTTTTCTTCACCAGGAACGGCCGTTTCTTTAACGTAGCACATTTCCTTCTTTGGGTCTTGGAACATACAAAGTTCCTGCAGTCAGTTTTAGCTTGCCCGCCACTTCTTCTCAAGATCGGTGCAGCTCTTCAAGTGAGGTGATGTAAATCGTAACTAATCAGGTTCTCTATGTACCTCGTAACAATCATTGAATTGTATTACTGAATAGAATAGACAATAAATAGGTAAAGGAAGGTGTCATTTTCTCTATTCAAACTCCCGCTCTTTTATCCCAGAGCTTATTTTGTATGAACTGTTTCCACATTTAGGTGGCGGTTTTACACGTCTGCTACGGGGCACTTCCTGTGGTGACTTCCTGTGCTAAGCTGAAGGGAATCGTTTGGTAACCATGTGGTTTTTCTAATAAACAAAATATTTACTATTTAGCAGTAACATGAGCTAATTCTTCTTCTTCTGTGATAACCCGGACACCAAAAATGGCGACGAGTATGTTTTTTTCGAGCCTGCTACTGAAAAACATGGAGGTAGGACTGTTTTGTTAAAGGGTTGTAGGCCCCACAAGGGTCTAGCCCAGGCCTAGGGTAGGTAGCCTAAGCGTCTGCTCTACGACGCTAACAAGTCTGCTACCTAGGCCTAGCCTAAGCGTCTGCTCTACGACGCTAACAAGTCTGCTAGGGCCTAGCCTGTGCGTCTGCTCTGACGCTGTATCGAAGGCCTACTACCTAGGCCTAGCCTTTCTCTTCAATTCTGCTAGGGCCTAGCTACCTAGGCCTAGTCTAAGGCATGCCTGATCCAGAGCAAGGGCCAGTGCTGGTTGGCATAATTGGCTCTGTACCACATTTGGTTTCGGAAACCGCGGAAGAGTGGGAGATATTTCCGAACAACTTGGTTTTTTCTATGGCATCGTGGGAAGTAAGCGGAAGGCGATTCTATTCTGTAACACTGGACCTCTCGTTTATAGGCAGATTAGGAAGCTGTGTAAGCCTAAGTCCACAGCGGAGATCACCTACGACGAGGCTGTGGGGTTACTAAATACGCATTTCAACCCAAAGCAAAATGTGTGGTTGTGTCGAAAGGTTTTCGAAACGCGCAACCATTTTGCCGAACGAACCGTTCAAAGATTATGTAGCAAACCTGCGCTTGCTGGCGCAGAGCTGCAACTATCCGGACGTTGAGGAAGAACTCCTCCAGCGGATCATTCTAGGGATGAAAAATACTAGGCTGCAGGAGAAAATCTTTTCGGATACTACAGGTTCAGTCACCTTCGCTACTGTTTATGCCCAGGCCGTCGCATCGGAGGGGGGCGAAAGGGATGTCGCAGCTCTGCAGCAATCTACGCAGTCGGCATCTTCGCAGTCGGTTCTCAAGTCGTCTGCACGCTACATCGGCAGCGGTCGTACGGAGTCTACTCATACACCTCAGGTACGTGGTGCATGTCATGCATGCGGCGACATGCACAGTTACGAACACCTGCTCGTTCCGTTCCTACACTTGCCACTTCTGCAAGGGTGTAGGGCATATCGCTCGAGTATGCCGGAAGAAAAAAGCTGCTAATGGTGGAAAGCAAGGTAATGCAACTCCATCTGCGCATGGAGCTCCTCCAAAAGCTAGTTCTTATCACAAAGGGAATGGGGAAAAACAGCAGCGCAAGTCTACGCGCACCATGCAGGTGGCGGAGAGCCAAGATCAACAAGAGGATCTGCCGTACAACTCGGCAGGGCTTTTTCTATGCCACACCCCATCACCTAGACCCCCCACCACCCCTCATGGTTGAAGGGGCTAGTTGGGGATGTCTTGCTCCCCATGGAAGTAGATACTGGGGCAGGGCACACTATAATAGGGTATGACATATACCAGCGTCATTTCGCTCCCGGGAGAATCTCACGACTCCTGAATTGCTTTTGAAAACGTGGTCGCAAGAGGACCTCAAGGTTAAAGGGATGTTTACAGCCTGTATTCAACTAAACGGGTACCAGGCCAAGCTACCCATCGCGGTTATGGAACAGCCGGTCCAGCGCTATTGGGACGGACATGGTTTTCCGCTTTGGGGATTAGCGTCAATGGAGTACACGTTGTTTTCAGCTTCTGTTGCAGGCCTTCCTGAAAACTTGAAAACTTACAGTCGGGTGTTTGCTCCAGGCTTGGGAGGTTTACTCCGGTCCGCCCGCACGAATACATCTGAAACCCGAAGCAACGCCAGTGTTCCGCAAAGCAAGAGCTGTACCTTTTGCTCTTCAGGATCGAGTGAGTAAGGAACTCGACAGCATGGTCGCAGCTGGCATACTGGAACGATTCGCGAGAGCAAGTTTGCGGCTACGGCTGGACAAGTGTGTCTTCAATGTTAAGTCTCTGGAGTATGTAGGATACTTCATATCTGGCGAAGGAATTAAACCTACTGATTCTAAGGTGCGAGAGCTGTTAGCCACCCCTTCTCCAGCAAACAAGGATGAGCTAAAAACCTTCCTTGGCTTCATCAACTACTACGATAGGTTCTTCGAAAACAAGTCGACAAGATTCAATCCCCTCTATAAACTCCTGCACAACGACTCTAAATGGAAGTGGGATCAGGAGCATGAGGATTGCATGAAATATGTGCAAGATGTCATGACTTCCGGGAAGGTGCTGGCGCACTACGACCCCACTCTTCCTCTGATCCTAGCCTGCGATGCATCCCCAGTAGGAGTTGGGCAGTTCTGTCACTCCTGAACGATGGAGAGAAGCCTATCTCGTATGCGTCTAGAACTCTCCAGGCAAGTGAGAGGAACTACTCCCAGCTAGATCGGGAAGGGCTAGCCATCATCTTCGGCGTAACAAAATTCCACAAGTATTTGTATGGTCGTCATTTTACCCTACTAACTGATAACAAACCTTTCTAACTGATAACAAACCTTTGTGTGGGATTTTCAGAGAAAACAGACCGATACCGGACCAGGTGTCACCCAGGATGTTACGCTGGTGCTTGCTTCTCAGTCAGTATGACTACACACTGACACATCGCGCGGGGAATCTGAACGCAAATGCTGATTTCTCAGTCGTTTCCCATCACAGCAAATCGCAGCCGAGGAGTACCCAGATCCGGCCGGGATTCTACTCTTCGACGAAGCTCCTCCTACCTCTCCGTTGACTGCAGAGAGTATTCAACGCGCTACAAAGGAGGATCCTGCACTGAGCCTAGTGCATAATGCATTGCTTCACGGACGCACCTACAACGCGGATCCAGAAGTCCAGCGGTATCTGGATGCTGGGCGCAACCGACTATCGATACGTAATGGCTGCATCCTGTTTGGTGATCGTGTTGTTGTTCCAGCAAGTCTACGACCGGGTGTACTGCACCTCCTTCACCGGGTACATCAGGGAATTGTGAAGACCAAGTCGCTGGCGAGAAGCTACGTCTGGTGCCTTCCATGAATGGGGACATAGAGAATTTGGTGAATTCTTGCCCAGCCTGCGCTGAAGCTAGGCCAGACCCCCCCAAGGCTCCTGTCATTCCCTGGTCCCCACCGGTACGTGTTTGGTCACGTTTGCACGTGGATTTTGCTGGCCCCTTCTGCGAGCACACATTCCTGATCTTAGTCGACGCTTCGTCGAAATGGGTCGAGGTTGCCGAGACAAACGGGTCAAAGTCTGCCGCGACTACAATCAACCAGCTGCGGGTATGGTTCTCTACTCATGGGATCCCGACGAGCTGGTGAGTGATAATGGACCATGCTTCCGCTCTGAACAATTTGGGCACTTCTGCCACATCTAACGGAGTGAAGCAGGTTTTCTCAGCGCCGTACCATCCAGCCTCTAATGGGCAGCGGAACGGACCGTGCAGACGGTTAAATCTCTCTTGCGGAAGATAAAGCCTGCACAGTGGAAGCATGAACTGTGCAAACATTCTGCTCATGCTTCGAGCTACCCCCAGCACCGTGACGGGTAAGGCGCCTTCCGAACTGCTGATGGGTCGGAGGATCAGAACTCTACTGGACAAGTTACATCCAGATTCGGTTGCAGTTCCTTGTCGGCCTACGACCGAGATGGTGACCGGAAGGGCTTTCGAATTGGGAGATGCGGTGTACTACCGTAGCTATCGCGTATCAGGAGAACGCTGGCTACCCGGAGTTATTGAGTCAGTGGCGGGTCCTCCCAAACTACAGGGTAACCACCAGCAGTGGATCGACGGAAGTCCGCCACATCGAGCAACTTCAGCGGCGTTACCCAACTATCGGTAACGAGGCTACAGCAGCTGCAGTAGAGGTAATACCACCGGCACCGGCACCTCATGTTGAAGCGCAGCCGGAGTCGGAGCCCGAGGTTGCAGAGCCCGTTGCAGAGCCTGGCGCAGTGGATCAAGAGACACCACCGGCCAATCGTGAGGTTGTACAGAATCCCTTACGAGTTTCCGCTAGGACTCGCAAGCCTCCAGCTTACCTGAACGATTATGTTAAGCGTTAATGCTACTAGGTATAGATAGTTATTAGTTTCCATTTATATTGTGTGAATTATCTTAGTATTCTGTAGTAATTGTGTGAATTATCTTAGAATTCTGTAGTTTATCTTATTTAACTTCTTATTCAATTTTATGAATTAGCTTGGATTGACATTGGATTCATTTAAACTTCAATTTAGTATATTTTTCAATTCAAGAGGGTGAAGAGTGTCATGTTTCTCTATTCAAACTCCCGCTCTGGTAGCCCAGAGCTTAGCTGTATGAACTGTGTCCACATTTAGGTGGCGGTGTACACGTCTGCTACGGGGCACTTCCTGTGGTGACTTCCTGTGCAAGCTGAAGGGAATCGTTTGGTAACCATGTGGTTTTTCTAATAAACATAATATTTACTATTTAGCAGTAACATGAGCTAATTCTTCTTCTTCTGTGATAACCCGGACACCACAGAAGGAACTAAGGGCTAGGTAGTCCTAGTCTAGGCAATGTCAAGGTGACAGCAAGTAATGGCCAGAAGCAGCTGCCTTGTGCACCTGTTTAGTCAAATCATCACGTACTGTTATACTTAGGCCTACTTCCAATTTGTGAGGCGGCGTAAATGTTTAGGTTTGTAAACAAAGTGTAAAAGTCTCAAAGCAGACCGTAGGCCTAGGCCCTAGTAGGCTAGCTATAGGCTATGTGATTTGCTTCCTAAACACCTTCCCCATCCTTAATTATAGGCCTACGGCCGTAGGCCATCACCTATAAACCTTATAACTTCGTCCCACCTAACCTTAGGGTTTTCTGACATTACAGATTATTATTTGTATTGGACAAATTGCACCCGAAAAATACATGAGTGGAGATGGAGTGCGATCACTTTATACCGCAATGATCCGCCATGTTGTTTTTGTAGTGCTGCCATCTACCATGACTTTTTTTTGGCCAATAGTAGGCACGTGTCGACTTGAGTGACATAGCAGTAGCTTCCTACGTTGTCGTTGAGGTGCATGCATGCATGCTGCAGCTGCAAATGTTATTGTGATACTCACTCGTTCAACAACGACTTTGGCGTTTTCCTAGTTTTATCAATGTCGATTTAATTGCTATGGTATTAAAAATTAACAATATAATGTACTAGGAAAACGCTTAAGTCCCGCCGCGTTGATGGATGAGCGTAATTTTTGTTAGACGAAAAAAGCGTAAAATTGCGATTTTTTAACAAATAATTTTTCAATTACGCTCAAATTTCACACGAATATATTAATTCATAAAATTTAAGTTCTGTGAAAAAATCATTACAATCGGATAAAGCATGTTGGTGTTATAA
>JAMZAV010014902.1:0-13467 GCA_024449915.1 Sweltsa coloradensis | reverse complement strand
GTTTTTCCTTGGTTTTTTTTTTGATCACACACTTACTCTCGCTGATTGACAATTCATTTAAAAGACCTAGAAAAGCTCTAAAACACACTCAGCGTTCACCGTAGTTCTGTAGTAGAAACTATAAAAATCTACAAGACCCCCAAACCATCTCTGCCTTGCCGTAGATAAAGCAAAAAACCAAAAAATGCTCTTATTAAGGGTGACCGTGGGTGTAGGGCCCTAAAAAAGATCCAGGGCTCTTTGGGGGTGGTCATTACATTTCCTAATCTGCGGGTTTAAATACAGTGAATTTTTTCCCCACAAGATGAAACCCCAAGTGTTCTTCGAAAACATGAAAATTTTACCAGCATACCAGATATGTTTTACGGAAGAACTTGCGCTCAGTTTTCAGATTCAGATTCAGATTTAGCCGTTTTTTCAACTTTTTGATACAGATAATACGTAAATAGAAAAAAAACTTTTGATTTACATACCCTTTAATATGAAGGTGTATGCCCCGTAGAGAGGCCTTTTGATGTGGGCGCATAATATTTTGGGGAAATTTCGGGTTTAGATGGCAGATGCTTGAATCTTGGTATGTGGGCCCCATACCAAATTTTTTATGTGTTTTCAATCAAAGTATTAAATGTATTGTATAAAAAAAGTACATAAAGTATAAAATATTATAAATGGTACCACTATAGTGGGTATTTCGTAAGTAGGTACTTTAAAATTAAAAGTGGATTTTAGTGTAACATTTTTAACAATATTATTATCATGATTCATAAAAGTTGTCGAAAAAGTTTGCCCCGACTGGGGGTTCGAACCCCGAACCTCCGGTTAAAAAGTCCATAGTCTACCAATTGAGCCACCGAGACAAAAGAAAAACCCTTTTCGAAACTGCTATTTGTTGTGAATTTGACCCCCCATGACAAAATCCAACAGAAGACTGCAATGAAGTGTCAAATCTGAAAGATCACATGAATAAATGCCAAAAACATTCATTTCCCCTGAGTTGGGGTATGAATATAAAGTTTTTAAGCATAACCCCCCTTTTTAAAAGGGATTAAAAACACAATGGATGAAGTATTTTTTTAAAACAAGAAGGGTACAAAAAAAAAGAAAGGCGGACATTTTGGGAACCTTGGTGAGGGGCCCATACCCTATACAACGGTTTGTTTTGACGGCGCCGGGGGGATGTGACGCAGGGGATGGGGGCCTGCGGCTGACCGAGACGGGCCGGGGGGAGGGTAGACACTCGGGTTAAACAGTGTTTTATTTGTAAGGGGGTTGACCTTCTCTGTGGATGGAGTTCCTTTTTTGTTTAGCACAGTGACAGCTCAACAAGTGTTTTATATACTAATTTAATTAATGTGATAAAAAAAAGTGTTAATAGTGAATAGCATTACAAGGTTTGTCGAGATATGTGAAGAGTACGGATGGCTCACCTATAGTTGAAGTGTGGATTTTCTCTTCTTTTATGTTCTAGTAGTTTTTTTAAGTTAGTGATACGTGTGTCATACAAAGAGAACGGCAAACATACCGAATAATTCTTAGTTTTTATAAATAATTACAGTGACTACAGTTAACAAACATAGTTGAAGTGTGAATTTTGTCTTCTTTTAGGTTCTTTTTTTTTTTTTTTTTAGTGATAAGTGTGTCATACAAAGAGACGGCAAACATACCGAATCCGAATAATTCTTAGTTTTATAAATAATTAATGTGTGACGCGCGTGAGTGTTTAAATGTGGATGTATTGGACCACAAAATCAAAATCAGGTTTATGGTACAGTAATGTGGTTTTCATATTAATCCGTGGGTTAAAATCGTGTTACAAAATGTATACACTGATCTAATCCTTACAATGATAAAGAAATCATTAAAGTCGAATCACTTTTAGACAGAGTAGTCCACAGTACTCCCGTATGCGAATTTAAATCCTACATCGTTGGTCTTTCCACGTGGAGAGTAACAAAAACTGTTGCCTAGCAGTGTTGAGAGAATGAATGTTAATAATATGCTCGAACCCATCATAGATTAGTAATACAATCGAAATTAGCTCGCAAATTTGTGATTTTTCCGATTCTTGACAATATAAACACTCTGTGTCGGTATCCATTGATGTACAATAATTACAACTACGTACACCATTTAATTAAGATAACATTTCCTGCCACTAAACTGTTTTATCCAGGCTTCTTTTTCTTAATTTTTCTTGAGATTTTCCCTCTGTTCACTTTCTGTGTATGAAGGCTCGAAAATGAAGGGAGCTAATCCTAACATCGTGTACATAGAACAAACACTTTTCAACTGACCCGTCCCGTGCCCGATGGTATTGAATGGGCGGGCAGTGAGCGGCCGCATTCACTCGAGTTGATCGGTAGCGAAGCTCTGTACCCATCCAGCTACGTCACGGGTGGTGACGTCACGCACTATACAATTTCCACAATATTGGTCGTACCATGTTTAAATATTGACCGATTTCTTTCATTTTTTTTTCTAAATTCCTAAAATAAATTTAGGTTTAACATAAGTAAGCAACAAGTCAATGTGAGAGTATGGCTTTAAGGACATAGTTATTGATTCATAAGCAGTTGTCGTGGAGGTCAACATTCACAACAACTAGCAGTTTCGTAGTTTGTTCTGTTGTCTCGGTGGCTCAATTGGTAGAGCTGGAGGTTCTGGGGTCGAACCCCAGTCGGGGCAAACTTTTTCGACAACTGTTATGAATCAATAACTATGTCCTTAAAGCGGGCTTATGCTTAAAAACTTTATATTCATACTATTATTATTATTGATTCATAGCAGTTGTCGACATAAAGACAGTTTTCTAGAATTTGGTGATACGTTCTTGGAATTAAGCGAAGATCTTACAGTACTAATTGACAGCCGGGTGTTAGTGAGCAGGGAAGGTGTTGACACATTAAACTCTCTTGTAGATGATGGCATCAATCAGTATAAGGTTGTAAGGGAGATACTATATAGTTGATAACTACTTTTCAACCCTTAGAGACAGCGAACAAAAAGATCTTCACGGCTAAACTAAAAATTACGTCTGCAGGCAACAAGAATAAGAAGTGTGATGACTGATGAGCAGCTTTTCTCTAAACTATTCATTGCAAGTCAGCACAGGGAAATTGATTAAGATGACTTTTTTCAGCACGAAAATCAGGCTTGTCCCCCTTCGATTTCAGCAAACGGTGAGCTGCGCATAGGTAACAAAGGCAAACTGACCATTAGCACTCAGAGATTTTCACGCAATCACTGATTGTGACACAGTGTCTGCTTTTAATTCCAAAGGCAAGCGTTCTGCCAAGAGAGCAATGTGTGAAGTTAGTGAAGAACGCGGCATAGAAGTAATAAATTGCTTTAAACAGAAAATCTTAAATACCTATATTCTTTACTAAATACCTATCAATTAGTCGATTTGTGATAAAAGCAGTAGTGAATTTGTAAACTGTACGTATCATTAATATTTTGAGCTCAAATTCGTGTTCTCTGGCTCAAATTCATATGGACTTGACACCAAACATGATATTATTAGTCGTTTTGAGCAAAATTTTGTGTTCAAAGGTCATTTCCAAAAATCGCCGCCATCTTGGATTCGAAGGGAATTTTAAATGCCTCCACATCTTAAAAAAATCTTTTGGGTACCAGCTTCAACTGAACCAAATGCCAAACCGTGTTAAAAAGAGCAGCATATTAATCAGCACAATAATCATTAACCACCTGTTGAGCACTTCTGGTTGCCGCAGCAATGACTGGCCCAAAAGTAAAAAAATGAATGTCGGTTTTAAATTTAACATTTAAATCAAAATAATTTTTTGCTAGAAGCATTTACAGGGGTAGGGTAAAAGAGTTTCTAGGTCGGACCCAATCTATGAAGATGTTCTTGAAAATACTACTAAATAGATGTTTAACTTAACTAGAATTTCACCCGGATTTTTATTTTGACATTATTTTCGTGTTATTCGAGTCGGAAATACACGAAAACGATACCAAACATGATTTATTAGACACATCAAAAGAATTTTTGTATCTGAGAACATTGTTTTGAAAAATGGCCGCCATTTTGAATTCTAAGGGAAATTTCGAGTGCCTCCACATCCTTAAATATTACTTTTGGTCCCACCTACAACTGTGCAAAGCGGCAAACCGTGTTCAAAAAGTGCAGTATTATTTTGCGTACCGCTACCACTATATAACATACCTAATCTTTAAGATTGTTATAAACAAGTCAAATGATGCATTTTGCTACGTCACACAACATGTTTCTGTTACTTTTCAATTTAAGAAAATTTGTTAATTTGTGTAAAATATATTGTAGGCCTAATTACTATTATTAAAATTGAAAAATGAAACATTAATAGTTACCAGTTCTTTTGTGAACACTTTGTTAATGTTATCTTTGGTTTGAAGAAATTTTACGTTAAAGTTAATCTTTTGGTTCAAAAACTAAAAAATCACAAAATCAACATATTTAGGTAACTATAACATCCTACATATTTCAATAGTCTATATTTTTTCAATGTATTTTTTTTTCTTTATGTTGGTGAAAAATGCCTTCAATTGATACCAAACACTACAAATTTGTCTTCACTTTGAAATTTTAGGACTAAATTAACTAATTAATGTTAATTAATCAATTATTAGTTAAATACTAAACACTCAGCTTGGAGCCAGTTTTTTTCAAATTTCTCATTACAAAAGCTTTAAGATTGATAAATTTTTAAGTTAGTAGGGCCTATCATATTTTGTACGATAGTTAACGCTACATTGTAATTTATGTTGACGGTAAATATTTTAATTACTATTAGACTATTGAAAATTGAAAAATGATATATTAACAGATAGTAACCAGCTCTTTTATGAACACTGTGATATCATTGGTTAGAACAAATTTTACTTTAACGTTGATCTTTTGGTTCAAAAACTAAAAAATCAGCAAAATCAACATATTTAACTATAGGGCCTATAGCCTATGTATATTTCAATAAGCCTATATTTTTTTCTTTTCGGTGAAAATGCTTTCGATTAATACCAAACATCACTAATTTATTGACACTTTGAAATTTGTGTCATAATTAACTAATTTATTTTAATATGATTGGAGAAGGGTTGACAGGTTGGGAAAGCATAGAGAACATAAAGAACATAAAACCCAGCCTGAAGGGCTGGGGGCGACAAAACTTTTCACCTGCTGATGACAACTGCAGCTAATTTAAAGTTGTTTGTTACCTTAATCCACGACGCGTTTCGTCCGTCTGGGACTGGCTTCCGTTCGAGGGGTCGATTCCGAAGCGTCTCGGCGAGACTTTTCGGAATCGACTAGCGGCGCGGTCGTACGTCCTACGGTTCTCGAGATATGGGATGAATACCGGCGAAGACGGCCAGAAGGACGAAACGCATCGTGGATTAAGGTAACAAACAACTTTAAATTAGCTGCAGTTGTCATCAGCAGGTGAAAAGTTTTGTCGCCCCCAGCCCTTCAGGCTGGGTTTTATGTTCTTTATGTTCTCTATGCTTTCCCAACCTGTCAACCCTTCTCCAATCATACTAAACTAGCCGATTGGCCTTTTCCTAGTTGTAACTAATTTATTTTAATTGATTACCGGTAAAAATATATTGTATATAATATATACCACATTTCCCCCCCCCCCCCCTATATTAGTCTGCTATAGGTCTGCCCATGTGGCCCAAAGTTACAATCAGATTCTTCTGAAATGGTGTTTTTATGAAAGAATGGACAATTTTTCATCTATCCAAGTTCCAATTTGCATCTTAATTTTGTTCATACGAAAAATTTTGCAATGATTAAATAATTTGTCCTTACTTTGGGCAGATTTGGGGCACAAAGTTAAATCCAAATTTTTTGAAAATATTTACCGGTACATGAAAAGATAGGAATTGAATTTCTAACAAGTCTTCGAAATGAAACAATTCTTATCACAATTTGCACGTTGTTCTTTTATTTACGAACACAATTTTGACAGCCCTGGGGCCCAAAGTAACCATACCCCTCCCCTAGGCTTGTTTAAAGATGGTGTTTTTATGAGATAGCGAAAAATCTCCAATTAGGCCCTAGACTTAGGCCTACGCCTACCATACCAAATGAAAAACTCTCGTCTCAATTTGCAATTTGCTTATCTTGGCCTATAATTTGGACTTTTCCCAACTTTGGACAGGCCAGGAACCCAAAGTTAGCATCCAATTTTTTCAAAGTGGTGTTTTTGTTAAACAGCTGAAAATTTTCAATTTTTCTGTTTCCGTTTAACACCGTTCTTTTGCTTGTTCAAGCAATTTTGATTTTTCAAATCTTTGGAAAGCTTTTCTGCCCAAATTTACCGTCTATTTTTTGAAAATTTGAGATTTTTTCACTAAAGAAAAAAAATAAGTCAATACATTTTGCACCAGGCCTTATTCTATCACTAAATCTAGCTAAGATCGATCCCTCACTAAAATACACTGATATTATTCAGGAAATTATGACCGGATGACTAAATCGGGATATTGTCACCAGATGTTTTTTCAAACAATCAAGTGAAAATTTTTGAAAAGTATAAAATCTCAGGGGGTCTAAGCCCCCCCCTTACATTTTTCAGGGGTGGCTCTAGCCCCCGAGCCCCCCCGTAGTCCGCGCCTATGTATAGGCCCTACCACCTCGTAAAAAGTAAAAAAAAGAAACGTAGGCCTAAAAGGTTTTGTAGGTTTTTTGGTAATTGTGAAGAATCTCTCAGCGGACCAAAATTACTTTGGAAGGTAATTTAAATGATTGAGTGGAGTTATTTAGACGAGGCCTACATGGTTTGTGGAGGTGCACGTTGGTTTGGGTATGTTTTTGGTCATTCGAAAGGTAGGGCCTATGTTGATTGACATAGGATAGGCCTAATGTTGATGTTTAGCCCTACATTGTGAGAGTCTGTTGTATGTCGACCGGAGCGACAGCGAGGTGGGGGAATGACGTATTTTTCAGTGCTGGCAACTAAATCCTTTGTATGTTTGGGGGATTGACTGGTTTTCTTGAGTTTGTTGTGGGGTTTGAGTTGGGGTCCAGGGGCAAAGCCCCGGGGGGGGTTGGGGGCAACACCCCCCATTCAGTTGTGCATCGAATTTCATTTTGGAATTCATAGTACCTAGTTGATAGCACTGGTTTAGGCTGAATTTGAGTTCGAACATGGCGACGTGTGAAGTGATGGTGGTTGTTTTTTACGTGTTGTTAGTGTCTGTTGTTTTGCAATTTATTTTGCAAACACTTGTGTGTGCCTGTTTAAAAATCATTTAAAATTACCTACTCTGTTAGGATGGTTGTTACTTGTTCTAGTGTTTTTTCAACAAAAAAAGGATTAAAAACACTGCTGAGTAGGCCCTAATCCTTCACTTTGACTTTTTTTTATAATAAAACAGTAAAAACCTTTTTCGAAGCAAAATTAGTGTTTAAATGGGGGGTTTCCCACGCGGGGGTATACGGCATTAGGACAATTCCATGGAAATGTCAACCTACATAACATTTTTTCAAATTATCACAAATAGGTCATATTTGGTACCATTTGAAAGCTGGGGGTTTGTACATTCCAAATCTGTATGGAGTTTTAAGATAAAAAAATATGTTGATAATTTGTGCACTTACGAACAATGTTGCGCGTTTTACGCAACTTATCGTTTTACTTAGTTACTAAGAGAAAATATCCCAAATTAAAATGGGTTTAGGCCTAGCTCAAATCTGACTGAAACTGATAAAATACATCATTTATGTAGGCCTACCTACCTAGAATTATTTTAATTAACTCAAAGTCAAAGGATAAAATACAATGTTACATTACCTACTTATCTTTTAACGTTATGGTAAATGGCTGCGAAGCATGTCAGTCAGTTACCACAAAATTACAAAAGTTTGTCTAGGAGACTCAAAATTATTTTCCAAATCTTGCTACTCCAGATTTTCTTTTAGTTTTATATTATCTTTATAATGTAATTCTTGTTTTTGTAGTTTTTAACTTGTAATCAATAAATTTTGCATGGTAACTGACTGACATATCATTTAAATGTTGGTAAAGTGCTACAAATTATTGCAAATAATAACAAGGACTATAACAATTATTTGTATATGGGTCATTCTCAAATAAAATGACCCTTGTGCTGTCCCACCTTAATATTATTTTTTTTTAGATCAAGATATTGATTTGCATAAATTTTGGTTGTACATTTTCAGAATACTTATAGTTTTTATTAGCTCCATGAATTTTTGCACTTCTATCTTGTAAGGTTGACCTTTAATTCAATGTCGGGTATTGCAAAATGTGTTAAAACCCATGTCCCTATCCTCAAAACCAGAAGTGTTTTTGTAAAATGTTTGACTTTAAGACAAAAATTTATTTAGTCTCTAGATTGGAATTAATGCAGAAATAACAGTTAATAACTGTGTGTTAGTGACTTTTTTTAACAATTTACATTTTCAAACAATAACTAGTGGAAAGTGTTTGTCCCTAATGTGGCAATCATAATAATGTCATGACTGTTACCATTGTAAAAGAGTTAAATACTTTTTCAAGAAGGCAGTGGATCAATCTAGAAGAAGAAGAAGAACAGCTCCTGACATGGCATCATGGAAGTTTGGTTTGTTTTGACATGAGAACTCTTTAAAATTGAAAAGTAAACATTTTAACGGCGAGTATTTTAATTCAATGTCATGAATGTTACCAAGATAAAACAATTTAATTTGTATTTAATATTTTATTTAACAATTGAGTTAAGTTACAATCAAGTTCCAGCTCATAGCAAACATAACCCTACTTTTTCAAATGGGATTGTTAACAGCTAATGAATTAATGAAGTTGAAATGTCATGCATGTTACTTGTCAGGTATGTTACTTTCAAAAAGTAACATTACCAAGGGCATCGTGGATTACTGCATTAATTTCCTGCAACTGTAGATGTGTTTTGAAGGGAGAGGTTGTAATTCATTGCCATACTCAAAGTAACAAAACACTTGTTTTATTGATTTTCAGTGATCACTTGTCAAGAATGTTACTTTTTGTCAAGACCGTTACCCGTAGTGTCTCTTTACTTTAAACTCAACACAAACTTGTTGGATTAGATGGACTTATCTTTAGGTTGACTGATTTGTACACTAACAAGCAACATGATCTTAGAAAAAAATTATTACTGTTAGAAAAGTAACTTTTTTGTCAAGACTGTTACTTTTTGTCAACACCGTTACCCGAGCTAATTATTAAATTAAGTCTTATTTAAAGTTTAAAATAACTGAATCGCATTTTTAATCTTATTTATAATATTAATACTTCATTGCTAACAGTGATCTTGATAAAATTTGATTTGCCATTTGTCCATTATTAGTAAGTTAATTACCAGGTTTTGAAATTTGAGTAACATTCTTGACATTTTGGTATTATAAAAAGTGATTAAAATAAAAATGTATATTTTATTGAATGTATTAGTTTTGTGTGATAATGTAGGCCTAACTAAAACTATTGTGCACATGAATATAGATTTAATAAATAACTTCTTACATCAATTGTCACTTTTATGTCCGGTAACAGTCATGACATTTTCGTACACTTGGATTGATGAAAATGCTTGTATGTAAAAATATTTTGTTTTTATAGATAAACCCTTTTAGGGCTGTAAGAACAAATTATTGGATAATGTATTGTTAAAGGAGGCATCCAATTTTATGTTATCATTTTTTTCTTTCAAGTATTTTTTTCAATATGAGTCATTACGTTTGAGAATGACCCATATAGTATGTGGCAGGCTGTGAAATACTTTTGTTGTAAATGAATTGATATTTTGGAGCAAATTACCGAACTGTAGGAAAACACGAGTAGTCGCAACTCATTCGCAAGTTCGGCTAAGTACGTAGCAGTAGTGAAGTGAGTTTTTTACTTAAAAATGCCTCTCACAGCTGCTGGAAAATTAAGATATAAGGGCTATTAGGAAAAGTTAAAATAGAGTGAAAAACTAGATTATTATTTGAAGAAAAATCAGAGCGGCAAGAATTCAACCGTTTTCAAGATTTAAAGGTTTGTCAAAAAAGCTGTTGGGCCTACGTATCAGTGAAGAACAGCTTACAATTACCAATTATTATTCCTGTTTCTTGTACCTCTACAGAATCAACCATTTTAGCACTCTCCAAATTTATCCCTTGGAAAAGCTCATAAGGCTCATTTAAGCGTTTGGTGATGGTGTGTCCGCTAACTGTAAACAATTTTTTTTATTTCCTCAAAGGCACACAAGACATGATTTGTTCACACCTTTTGAAAAGATCATCTTTCTTTGGTTCACCGGGAAATAGATGCAAAAATCACCAGTAAACAGTGATTGACATGTCTATTATTTATAATGTGTCGCAAAACCCATCGCCAAGCCACTGTGCAGTATCCATTATTACGCTTAATTGGTTTGTTAAAGCTAGGCTCACAAAGAAACTACAGCCGGGCAACACTGACAATGGTCCGACAAGATGGAATTTCAATTTACAACCCTTGTACAACCCTTGTAATTGGATATAGCCAGTAGCTTACAAGTTCCCGCTAAAATCGGTGAATCTGCCGAAATTCGTAAAATGTAAACGGATAAAATAATTATATTAAGTTCTCCAACCAGAAGATTGTTAGGCCTACTCAATTAGTGATTAAATGCTTCAGAGAGTGGCTTAATAAAAAAACCTACCAGAGTTGATTCAAATAAAACAATGTTAAAAATGCTCCGGGCAACTTTAACAATGACGATAAAACATCATAATTCCTAGAATTCTAAGAAAATCCGGCATACAATGAAAACCCAAAGTTCTTATTCTATGGGTCACTTGTTCTGAAGGGAACAGGGCCTCTCCAAGTTGATCAATGATCACTGATAAGCTACATGAAGTAGCTAACACAAATATAGCAAATTGTTGAAGTAGGCCTAACGTAGTAATCGTGGTTAACCAAACTAGGCCTAGGCCTACGTGAACTTCAATTCGCAAGTGGTTTATTTTCTTGGGTCTAACAATCTTTGCATTATTACATAGGCCTAGATCGAGAACCGATTCAACTGATATTATGGTCAACATTATTTATTTCTTATAGCCTAATTATGTTTTACGTCACCTACTGATAGCAATTTCACAGAATGTCAGTCAGTTACTAATTGTCAGTCAGTTACAGAGTGCTCTATTTAGGCTAGGCCTATGTTAAACACGGTAGAGGGTAATTTGACGGAAATGTTATTTTGTATTAAATTTATGATTTTCCTTTTTCTAACTGAATATTATTATGAATTTACTTGGTTTTAGGCCGCGGAAAGTAGTTTCTGGACTTATTCAATCACTTTTAGTTTGCTTGAATCGGTCGTTTTGGTAACTAGTTCACTTGTGCGGTCCAACTTTTCAACACTGCTTTTTTCAAAGAAAACAATAAAAAAACAACTTCAAATGAGAAATAAATAAGAACTCATTATTGAACGATTTATTTTTACTAATCACTATGAACTATACCAATTATATAGAATAGTGAACACAGATTAAATACAAACATTCGCTCATTTCACTGTCTTTTGGTCGCCAATGTTTGCTATTTACGTCTTGATGTTATTACTAGGTTTACCAACCTTTTCATTAAAATACTCCACCTAAAAACCCTTTTAAAACGTCGCTATTTTTAATATAAATGACTTTCACCACAAAAGGATTTTCGTTTAAAATAGCGACGTTAAAGGTTTGAAGTTTTTTTGTTTACTAAACAGCAAAAACGTGATGATTTTATTTTGGATTTTTTATTATGTTCTTGTAAATTTTATTTGCAGTGAGACAAAATCTCAGCGGTAGGCCTAGGCCCAGGCCGCGTCACTCCTCGCTTCGTTTTTCGTGTTTTTTCTTTGGAAATTGTCGGTAAAGTGGGTTTCCGCATGTTTACTTTTAATTTACTAGTGATTTTGCATGGTTTTGAACAACAACAAAAAAAAATGGTGCAAAATTAGCCATTCCGTCATACTACCCTTGTTCCGTTAAACACTTAAAAAAATAAAAAATAAAAAAAACTCTGGGGAATTTAAAACATCAATGTTTAATGTTAAAAAATAAAATTATAGTAATGTCCTAACCGTTAAACTTTCAGAGCATTTTCGAAGACATATGTCCGAGTGAAACGTCAGGTTGCCAAAACGTCAGTCAGTTACCGTACTGCTGCATTGTAGCCTATGCACTCGTTTTAATTTCTATTTACTGTTCATCTAGTTGTAACTTGTTTAACTTTTAAAGCTTATAATGATTCTGTAAATTTTGATACCTAATTTTCCAAAAAAATAATGATGGATTATTGATATCAATGTCCATTCTTAATGCAAAGTGTGTCTAAATGTCAGTCAGTTACCCGTGGAATTGACCATTAATTTACACAAAAAAAGGGGGGGGGGATTTTTATCAATTGATAAACTGTGAACCTTTCCGAGTTCCTTTTCAAAAAGAAATTTCCCAAGCAGGGCCTATGGGGCCCCAGGTAGGGCCTAGCCTAGCCTAGGCCTAGGCCTGGTGTGTATGGAATAGGCCTAGGCCTAGGCTAGCTAGCCTGCAAAGACTAGGGGCTAGGCTAGGGCCTAGCCCCTGGCCTCTAGGTCCTAGGCAGAAAAGAACTTCAGTCCAACTTACCTAAATAAATAAATAATAAGTTGTCAGCATCGTAGGATCCCTGGGAAGCGCACAGCGTCAGCAGCTAGGTCTAGACGTCACACGATAATATCCACACTTTGGCCCGTGCCAAAAAACTGTAGGCTTCCTAGGCCTACAGTTAATTAATAGCCTAGGCTAGGGCTAGGGCCCAGGTAGGCTAGGCCTCACCTAATATTAGGAGCCTAGGCCTACCTTATTCAGGCCTAGTTATAAAACAGGCCTACTATGACTTACGGTGAAATGGCCAACACTTACCGAACACATATGAGCCATGCTAAAATACCACGTTTCCTACTTAGCACTTAGCAGATAGTAGGCCTGTCAACCGAAAATTCATTCTCCGGGCCTATATGTCCCTAAGGAATAGGCCTAGGCCTATCAACCTGACAATCACGTTTAAAAATATTTGTCCGTTATATTATGAAAACAACAATCATGTATTGACGGCATGATGGCGCGCGTGCTGCAAGCCTACCGGCTCCTGGGGCACCAACCAAGCACCAACCCACCAACTGTTACCACCTTGCAAAACCAAAATTGAGCGAGGGCGCGAGAATCACACACCGGTGGAATTCAGTGGCGTAGGTACCACTACCAGGGCAATTGCAAATGATGGCAAATGGCCCGATGCAGTGGCGGATACAGGGGGGGGGGCGATCGCCCGTCCCCCCCCATGGTTCTTTAAAAATTAAAAAAATTATTTTATTTTACTATTTTTGGATGAGCGTAGCGAGCGTAGCGAGCGATACGAAGATTCCATTCTACTACACTGGAGAAGAAAATCCGGAATGTTTTTTTTTTCTTTTTGTGTTTTTTTGTGTTTT
>JAMZAV010014901.1:0-12906 GCA_024449915.1 Sweltsa coloradensis | reverse complement strand
AGAAACTTTTTTTGATTAGGCTTTAATTTGCCATGTCATAGGCTTATATTTAACCTAATTTGGATGCCTTCCGTATCTTTTTTTTATTAAAAGAAATCACATCATCATTACCTTAATGCCATGAAAATATGAACGTTGTAACCCGTGTGGTCGAATCGGGGCCCAAATGAAATACGAATTAGTAGTAGTAGCGTAGCCCTTTTTTAAACCCAGAACGATGTATAACTCAATAAAAAATTTGTGTGTTGTCATGTACCTAAGTCACCCATATTGACAGTTTAAGTTCATTTAGTTTCATGCGGCGGGTGACCCTCGAAAACCCCCCAAACTTTGCTTGCTGTAAAAGGTGCCTAAGTGTGTAGCGCGCCACGGCCTGGCTACGGCACCCTGACGGGCGCCTAGATAAGCGAAAATGTTTATCAGTGATTCTCCTGATCAATACAATTTATTGTCTACAAAAGATTACGGGGAAAATAATTTCTGACAACATTTGGAGTGAAGGAATTAACTGCCCAAAATTTTATTACGTACGAATCTAGAAGTGATCACTAATAAATGAAACATAATTTTTCATTGACTCATTTCAAAATTGTTTTCAACTGATTTTTCGGCATATTTTTCATTCAGACAACTTCCGTGGAATGTGCTATCATACTCAACAAAACAATAATATCATAAATTTGATATGTACCCATTTTTCGTATTTTAGTCCTTACACATAATTATTTTTGTAAGGAAAATGTTAGTATCAACGAGTACTATACAAATTATAAAATAATATTGCTTTTTTGCATGGATGTGATGTGGTTCATCGAAGTGAAAGAATTGTAAACATATCACCACAATACCATATAGACAAACATTTTGAACACCATATTGGCAGTTGTGGGGAAAGTATGAACTTTGCAGAGGGACAACATCTATTATTAATAATTGTAATATAATGTACCTAACTAATAGATTAATGACGACCCATTAATTAATCTCGGACAATTTGTTATTAGGAGACGCAGTCTGCTGCCGCGCGGCTGTGAAGAAGTTTGGCGTCAGTGGCAGTTTTAGCGGAGTCGGTGCCAATGGTGAACCCATCTGTCACGACTGTACCTATCCGACACCTTGCTGCGGCCACGGCAAGTGCAACATCTTCTGCTGCAACTGCGATAGAGGTTGCCGAGGAGGATGCCGCGCCGGGAGGTCAGTGGGGGGGTGGGCGCGAGCTCTGACCGAGGACGGCGACCCGGGAACCGGTCATGACGTCATCCAAGAGGGAGACCTGGACGGTGACGGCAGGCTGAGTGCTCACCGAGGCCCACCACTACGTCTCGAAACGTAGCACACATGACGCGACCACGGCAGAGAGGATGCTCATGGAAATGGATCTCGACAACGGGAAAATTCTTCTCTCCAGATTTAAATGATTATTAAAAAAAATAGCCCTTTAGTTCTCGACAAAGGGTATGGGAAAAAAATCATTTACTTTCTCCTCTTCGATTTGATACATAAAAAAATCATCACGAAAAAGTGAATGAACCTAAGTACACGATGTGTAAATTTGTATTAATTATAAATGTTCTGAAAATTAATTTAAAACTTTACCTTCATGAAATGTGTACAATGAAAACTATTATTTAACAAAACTATATAAAAATCCTCCATCTATGTTCCTTTATAGTTCCATGCAAAACAACAGTTGTTATATAATATATAACAGTAACTGTTATTGTAGTAAAACTAAATATGTCAGCATATCTTTGATAATGATTGGTTTAAAATATATTATCAATTGACATGAATAACAAGAAATTGAGAGAAGGTAAAATAACGTTTAATCAATACAATACAATACGATCAAATTGTATTTGTTGATCGAATGATGGTTCCAGCCTGTTCCCAAGTAAATATGACCCCGACTGGCGAACACCTACATTGGTACTAGTTTTTTTAAGTAAAGAATTACGTTGATAAAATTTAATACGATTCAGAAATTTTAAAATTCATCCCGAACCCAGGTTCGCACCCGGGTCTCCTACGTTCCAGGTAGGCGCCTTAGCCAACTAGACCACTGAGACGGTAATTTATTGAGCGAGCGTAAACGAGCGTCTCCCCCTGGACTCTTATGGGTCGAAAGTCTTTTTTTTTTTTTTTTCTGTTACTCTTGATACGGTGCACCGTTTCTCTGATGACCTGAAATTTTGCACACAGTACTACCACCCATACCCCGGAGTGGAAAAAATTTTGTATGGTGTACCCGGGCAAAATTTCCCAAAAAGCGAAAATTTGCACACATGCCGTTTATATTCTAAACAAAAGTTGAAAAGTCCCCCTAAACTCCGCCCCGGCGTCTTGAGATTATGGGAAAAGGGCGTAAATGCCAAAAATGTTTTTATTTTCAATTTCAACCATTTTTTTACACTAATATGTCAAAAATTTTAAATTTTTACGTCATAAAATTAAAAACATCTAGCTTTTACCCGTGTGTGGCAAAAGGGCGTAAGTGCCAAAAGTATGATATTTTCGATTTCAAAACATTTTGAATATGGAAATTATATGTATTCATACGAACGGAAACGTGAAAGTTCCTTTTCTTCAACCAGTGGGCTTGATCATGTGGCAAAAGGGCGTAAGTGCAAAGATTGTTATTTTCAGTTTCAACAAACTTTTTGGAATTTTAATATGCAAATTTTTAAGTTTCATACGAGAAAAAATAAACATTTTCCCGAGCTTCGTTGCTGGCTTTTAAAAATGGTGGCCAAAGGGCCAATTAAACCATTTTTTTACCCCAATATGTGCAAATTATTAAATTTTCTACGTCAGTAAAGTTAAATCAGTCAAAGTTTCCCCCTGCGTGGCAAAAGGGGCGTAAGTCCAAAAGTTTATATTTTCGTTTTTAAATAAATTTTGACTATGTGCAAATTATTATGTATTCAAGAGGGAAACGGGAAATTTGTTCCCTTTTTTTTTCGCCCAAATTTGGGGCTTGACACATAGTGGCATAAGGGCGTAAGTGCAAAGATATGTTTTTTCAGTTTCAAAAAAATTTATTACTTTCATATAATATATGCAAATTTTTAAAAGTATTCATACAGAAAAAAGAAAACATTTTCCCCGAGTTCGTTGCTGGCTTCTTGATAATGGGGCCCAAAAGGGCGTAACTGACATCATAATTCTATATTTAATAAAAAAAAGGGCTTTTGACTTTCAACTCTTTTATTGTAACATATGATACCAATAATGGACCTCAATGTAAAATCCATGCATGCGACGATGCTATGGCCACTTTTGTAAAAAACCTTACAAAATCTTGTAATAGCAATTGGACAAAAACCAAATTTATAAAATCTTTACCCCGCTTCTCAAACGGCATGCTAGACAAAATTTTTGAGTGGAATTTTTTAACATATTCAAATCTTGAAAAACCATTCGTTAAAAAATAAAAAAACGGTTTTGAAAGGGTTCGACAGGATGTGGACAACCTAGCTTGGGCTTGGCTGTTGTAGTGTCACTCACAACAGATCAGGGCTGTGATCTTGATGTTATATAGCCTAGTTGAAAATGGCTTAAGTCAAAAAAACTTACATACCATATTTTTTTATAATTTTTGTTTGTAGTTCGCCAGATTATCACCCCGGTAACATTTTTGAAGATTTAAAAAAGGTCATTATTTAAAGATAGTCCCAAAGATGGCATTTAAATGACATTATTTGGTTCCAGGTCCCCTGGTCGTCCCAAAAAGAAAATATATAAAAATGATGTGAACCCTAAAGATAGAGTACATTCCCTTCTTCATTAAAAAAAAGCATTACTGCGCATCACTCCATTGAATTTTATCCGCAACATAAACACTATTTAATACATTATTTGGATAAGGGGATCTGAAGGGCCTTTTGGGCCAAAAACGCTTTCACTGTTTTGACAATTTCTTTTGTAAAACTACACAAAATCCATATTATTGTCACAGAGTTGCGGGGTCAAACTCCCATATACATTAAGCTTCCATGCCGAACATTTCCATTATTTTCCGTATAGTGTTTAAACTTTGCAGTAGTGGTGATGCCGCTACCTCGTCCTATTTTTATATAGGAAGTCTAAATACTAAATACATTTTCATGTTGTGATTTTGAATAAATCGGCTCAGTGTTCAGGTTGGTTTTTTACGGACACAGGAGACCGTTTAACCAAACTGGTAGGTATTACTAAACTCAGTTCCAAAAGTAAATTGTAAAAAGAAATATATGCAGAAGTTTTTTTAAAATATAATTGGCTTTTTTTTTTTCTACCCTTTTTATCACAATAGATTTTCTGTGGACATTTCCCTTTACTTCATTGATAGTACGCTTCATTTGCAATGCGTATGTGACTTTTAAATTTATTGCTGCCCTCCCCCACACATTTAATAGATCATCCTCCAAACCCTTCTAGGCTTGTGGCAAACAGGGAAAGTTCATCCTTTTTTCGTTTAAAGCCCGCCGGGCACACA
The DNA here is from genome assembly GCA_024449915.1 of Sweltsa coloradensis. NCBI lineage: Eukaryota > Metazoa > Arthropoda > Insecta > Plecoptera > Chloroperlidae > Sweltsa > Sweltsa coloradensis. The sequence goes on along the minus strand of JAMZAV010014901.1, from coordinate 8,429 downwards.
TGCAATTTATTTCCCCTAGTAAGCGTTCTTTTTCCCCCTCGGACATTTAAAAAATCAAATAAGTATTTTAAAAATTTTTTATTCTTTCTTTTTCTCTGCTAATTATCGTGATGTGATCTAAGTCAAAGCCCAAATAGGTTGTCCCCGCTCGTGCTCGAATCCCTTCCAATCCGTTATGCAACCGCTTGAGAATGCTGGAGAATTTATTATATAGGTTTGGAAAGTCCGTCTGCTAAACCATTTTGTAAAGGTTTTTACATACAAGTGCCATACAAGTCAGTTAGCTGCAGGGTTTTCAATTGTGTCCATTGTTTGGGATTCATATAGTTTCAATAAAAAGTAGTTAAATGTCAAAGCCCTTTTTTTTTTATTAAATATAAATTATGATGTCTTACGCCCTTTTGCCACCATTTTTATCAAACGCCAGCAAAGAAGCTCGGGGGAAAATGTTTTTTTTTATCTTTTATGAAACTTAAAAATTTGCTAAATTTTGAAGTCAAAAAGTTTGTTAAGTGAAAATTAAAAATCTTTGTCACTTCCCCCCCTTTTGCCCCAAAGACAAGACCCACTGGTTGAAAAAGGGAACATTTCACGTTTTCCGTCTATGAATCATAATAAATTTTCACATTGTAAAATGTATTGAAATCGAAATATCTACTTTTGGTTACGCCCTTTTCCACCCGGGGCGAAGCTTATGACTGATTTTTAAATTTACTGACTAAAAATATTTAAAAAATTTGCACATATTGTGTAAAAAAAAGGTTGAAATTTAAAAAAACAAATTTTTTGGCACTTGCGCCTTTTGCCACTAATCTCAAAGCACGCGGCGGATTAGGGGGCTTTTCAACTATTGTTGAAAGATCAACTGAGCATGTGTGCAAATTTTCAGCTTTTCGGAATTTTGTCCGGGTAAAAGTCTTCCACTCTGGGGCTACAGGGGGTTGGGTGTATAGTTTTTTGAACAAAAACCGATCGGGGTTAAAAAATTAAAAATTAAAAAATTAAAAATTAAAAAATTCCGATCTTTTGAAATTTTTTCAGGGGCAATAAATAAACATTCTTCCTATTTTTACAAATTTTTAGCTAAATCTGTCAACCTAAAAGACTTATTGATAATTTTGTAAAATTTTGGGGTTTCGTACTCGGGTCGTTGCCGTACCGGTGCTCGCTCAACAACGCGACGGGACTTTAGCGTTTTCCTAGTTAACTTCTGAATTGTAGCCGTTGCATTACAGTCTGAATGGATGGAACAGTACTGCAACGAATCTGCCCCCTTTGAACTGACCAAACAAACAAATTACCTAACGCAGGTATGATGAATTCTTTTCGGGATAGATTATTTAATTTCTGGATTGCATTAAACACTAACTATCCACCTACGGGAGTGTTACCGACTTACAACATCGAGAAATTACGTTGATGGGCACAATTAAAATTTTAAAAAAAAAGAAAATCATTTTTTCGTTTTCAAATTTTGTACATGCCAAGTACTAAAGGCTTTATTTCTTTATTAATTCACGGGGGAATATCTTTTAACCCAAAATTGAATCTTTGAAGAAATATATTTTTAAAAAAGAAAATTTGATTAAAAAAGAGATGTAAGTTATGGAAACCCCTTTAAAGGGGGCCCCACTGGTTTAATGCCATTTTTGGGGAAAAAAAAGAACCCCAAACCCTTAAATTTTTTTAAAAAACCCAAAACCCCAAAGTTGCCATTTCCTTCAGTAATTAAAAGAAATTAAATTAATTATGAAGTTCGTTGGGTGTTGTGGGGGGAAGCCTTGTTTGGGCAATCAAAAGGGGTCCAGGTTTTAAATTCCCGTTTTAAAGGGAAGTTTTTTAAACCTCAAAGGATTTTTGGAGCAGCCCAAGCATCGGGGCCCCAAAATTAAATAAGGTTTTTCCGAATCACCCTTTTTTGATTCTGGGCGGTCCCCCGGGTAAAATTTCGAGTCTTGATTGCCGGGGGTTGAGTTTTTTACACTTAAAGGGGCTGGGGGTCAAAAAACACATTAAAAATGCCCTTTTTAAAAATTTATACTTTGTAACTGTTTTTTAAAACCCTTTTTTTTTAAAATTTTTTGGGGAACATGAAAACATCGATAACAACATTAACTTTTTCGAAAATTTGCTTTTTTTGAAATTTCTAATTCGGTTTTAAAATTTGCTTTTTTTTTCTTTCCCAAAATAGATACAACATCACGTACAAATCTAAAAGGCCCTTTTTTACATCGGGGAACGTTTCCCCTTTTTTTACAAAATACACCAAACGCGAAAAAATATGCATTAAAAAAAATCACACCCCTTCTTTGGTTTAATCGCATATTTTAAACCAAACCCAAATTTGGGCCCAAATTCCAATACAAAAATAGATGTTTAAACAAAAAAAAACTTTGATTTACTTTAAAATAAGGCCAGTATTTTTTGGGACAAAACCCCAAGATTCCCGGGCATAAAATTCGTCCCCAGGTTTTTAGGGGAAAGATTTTTCCCCCAATGGGACCTTGCTAAAAAATCCAAATTTTAAACCATTTTTTTAAACTAGTAAAGGGTTTGGAAACCCAAAAATTTTTTATGTTGATTTTCAAATTCAAAAATAGTTACACCAAAAGAAAATATTTTTTTATTTTAGCGGGTGAATACCCTTTAAATGTCCCGTCTCTTGTTGGCCATTGTTCGTTTGCCGATGGTGTCGGTGCCTTTAAGGGTTGGCTTGGTCGGCTTTAAAATGTTTTAAACCTTATGAAAATCATTTTTTTTTGCCCTAAGTGGGTTTAAATTCTAAAAAATTTCATTTTTTACTACCCGAAAAACCAAAAAACTTTAAATGTTTTTTCCTTTTTGGGGGTACAACCGTATTCATCAGGGAAATAATCAGTTATAATAAATTTAGAATTAAATTGCCATTGTTTGAGCATGCTTTTTTTTTAAACGAGAAATTGCAATTCTTATTTCCATACTTTTTGTTTGTATGAATTCGATTTATTATCTGGAGATTTATAATTAACTCAAAAATTTTTTTGGTTAAATTTTAAAACCCCAATTTTACCGCAAAATTATTTTTCCAAATTTGGGAATAATTAAAAAATTCCAGGGAATTTTTTTTCCCCTTACTCCCTGCCTTTTTGGAAGGGAAGCCACAGGACCTTTCATCAAGAAATTTTTGAAACAATTTTTTCCTTTACAAAAACCCAAGGAGTACCCAAAAAAACTCGTTTTATAAATTTTTATCATAAAGGGCCCCAGGGCCCTTTTGTTTTACAAATCCTTTTTTGCAACAACTAAAAAAAATTTTTAACAAACTTAAAAATTTTTGGGAGGTTTTTTGGGTCGCCTTTAAACATGGTTTCTTTGTCGAATTTCACAAACCCTGTGCAGGAAAACTATATACGGCCTACTTCCAGGGGCCCGGGCCAAAAAAATTATCGATATGTTTTTGGGGATTTTACGATATGCAAGTCATTACTTCCTGTCAAATTTAATAACCCTTACCCAAAGACCCAATAAAAGTCACGCGAACTTATTTCCACCGTAGAAATATGCAAACGAAACTTTTTGTACGACATGAATAATTGTTGCTTGTTGTGTGGTTCCGTTGCTTATATTTGGGGTTTTAAAACTCCCGGGAAAAATGAAGGAAAGGAAAACACATTGTCACTTTGAAAGACGCAGGCAGGGTCCTGGGTTTAAAAAAATGTACTCAGAAATTAACCATGCACAAATTTTAATATTTAGCGATAGGAAATATTAAAAAAATTTTTCAAAAATTGGGGGAAAACCCTACGGGGAAATTTAAAAATGAAAAAAACTAAAATACCCATACTCACTTAAAATTTCAAAGAAAATACGGTGTTACTTTTCCCTAAAAACATTATTATTTATTAATCGAAGTTAAACAATTTTTTTTCAAATTTTGGGGCCTTTTTTATGTTAAAAAATAATGTTGTTCAAAAACCGGGATATTTTTTTGTAAAAAACCCGAAAAAATTTAATTATTGATTAAAGTAAAAAAACTCAATTCCAAAATGTTTTTTAAAAAAAGTACCAAGGTTTCTCTATTTCACAATGTCTTCAATGAGTGATAAAACAACAAAAAATATTTTAAAAATTTATTTTTACATTTTTGGTACTGGGAAGCAATAAAAATTTTAAAAAAGACATCAATTTAGTTTCCCAAATTAAATTTTTTTTTACTTTGGGGTGAAATATCACAAAAAATTGGGCCCAAAGAAAAGAATTATTTGATTTTACTTTTTTATACCCTATTGTATTTAAAATTTTATTTGTAAATTAAAATTTTTATTTTTGTATGTAAATGCCGGGATCTAAATTTTCCCCAAATTTTTCCCCTAATAATTTCGTCTAAAAATCTATAAAAGAGGGGAGTTTTCCGAAAAAAATTTAAAATCAAAATGTATTTTTAAATTCCCCAGCATAAAAGGCAAAGAAAGACCGTGTTGGCGTTGTTTTTTGACAGAATTGGTTTGGGGGATATTTTAAAATTTAACCCCCCCCCTAAAAATCAATCTTGTAATTTTTTGAAAGGGTTAAAATTAAAAAAAAAAAGTTTGTAGGTATATGTGATGAGAAGCCCGTTTAAAGGGGTTAAAATTTTTTTTCGCCTTTTTAAAAATCATGGTACGTGAATCGTTCGTGGTCTACGGGGTCAACGTATTTAAAACATGTTTAAAAAAATGCTTTGTAATTCGGGCTTCACTTAGTTATTCGAGGGACACAAAAATTGTTATAAGTTTTCCGGGTTAATTTAAACAAAGGGGTTTTGCATTCCGATACATTCCGGAGTGCAGGGAAAATACCCAAAAACATACCCCCAAAAAAATTTTTTTCAGGTTTAAAAAATCGGAAAAAATGATCCTTTTAATAAAAAAATTTTTGGGGTTAAAACCGATATAGGGGGGTTTTAAAAACTTGGTTTTTGGGGTGTTTTGGGGGGGAAAAAGAAACGGGAAAAATCAAAAATTTGCTCGCCTTTTTTTACTCCCAAAAAATTTGGGCCGGGAGGCCAAAAAATTTCCCCCCCTTGAAAATTTAGGGGAGAAACCTAAATCTTAATAAAAAAACGAATTTATAAATTTTGGGCCAAAAATTTAATGTTTAAAGCCCATTAAAAACCTCAAAATTTTTCTACCCTACCGTTAAAAAAAACCCTAAAAAAAGGTTAAATTTTGAAACTAATTTTTAATTTTCGGGGCTTCTTGTTTTACGCGAAAAACTGAAGGGTTTGGGAAAAGTTTGTGGGGGTTGACACGAAAAACCCCCTTTCTTTCGCCCAAAGGGGCGTTTTAATTTTGTTCCCGTTTTTCAAAGGGGATGGACACTGCCGAAATGGGTTTTTGGGAAAGGGCAAAGGGGGTTGGGCCCCGAGTCAGATCGATGATTTCGCCTGGAAAATGCTCAGCACTCTCGTTAAGCAACCGGACGGTTGGGCGGCAGGCTGATTCCCCTTTTTTTTTTTGGCCTCTCACAGGGCTCGAAAACCCCAGGGGCGTATGGGCGCAACACGGCGGAGAAAATTTCCATGGAAATGGTACGACCCAAAATAACCCTTTTTCTCTCCAGAAGAAATTTATTATTAACAATTCGTCACAATATTTTACGATATGCAAAAAAAAGTTGCTCCAAACTTCTTTTTTGCTTTTTATTTTAATTTTTGAGTTTTTATCATAATTTTAATACTATAAAAAAGTGGGGGGGAACGTTTGGTATCTTTTTTTTAACTATTACGATAAAATTCTTTAAAAAAAAAAATATAATAAATATTTGCCAAGGGACATCCGATTCTGACTTTTCTACCCCCCCAAAGATTTAAAATTTCAATTTTACTCCTTCTCCCTTTTAAAAATTGTTTTCAAAAAATCAGGATGTGAAAATGAATACTGTTTGACAACCCTTTGCACAGATATTTCGGAATCTGTAAAAATCGAATAAAATTGAAAAAGAGGCCGAGAGGATGCCCCATAAAAGATGGCTTAAACACTATCTGGAAAAGGGAACTCCTGTGAAGTGACTTTTCTTTATGTCATGTGGATATACTAGGGAAAACGCCAAAGTCCCTTTTTAAACCAAAGGGGAGTGAGTCTTTGTGTGTACCGGTATCTACCCCCTACTGGGCTTTATCCAGCCTTAGGTATATTTGGGGGGAAAGGGGGTGTTCCCGGACCCAAAAAAATTAGCTTTAATCAAATCGTTTAAAAAACCCACTTTGGCGTTTTCCCCATTTTAGTTGGGTAAAGCGCCCTTTTTAGCCCAAAAAAGTGGGGGATTTCGTTCAATCCCCTGGGCGGGAAAAAATTTTTGAATTTCTAAAGTATTTTTTAAAAATTTTAAAACCCTGTTTTTGAAATGCCTAATAACCCCAGTGTGTCCTCATCTGTGACCCATATATGGAAAAAAAAAGCCAGTACGAAATTAAAAAAAAAAATATTGTATGGTTTTTTCAATCTAAGAAACGGTTTTGGGGGTTAAAATTGAAGTCCAAATTTTGGTTAAAATTGGACACCCGGGATTTTTACAGCCAAAGGTTAAAAAAAACAAAAAAGACCTTTTTTTTAAAAAAAAAACCCTTGTCGTTAAAATAATTTTTACCATTTGGCTGTATTTTTCTGTTTATTATTTCCTTTTAGGCTTAAAACGAAATGGTTTTGTCTTTTGGGAGCAGGGTTTTAAGGGTTAAACCCGGTCACGGATGTCCTGTTTAAATTTTAGCCAATCTATTTGGCCGTTCGGGCCCCTAGGGAATTTGGACAGACAAACAGACAAAAATTTTTAAAATACAAAAATTTAACAAAAAAGACTGCTCCGGGCAAGGCCGATCGGAGTTTGGGGTTTCTAGAAAAAAAAACCAAAGTCGTTTTGGGTTAAGGTTTTCCCGGGGGGGAGGGGGAGCCATGTGGTTTGGTACCGGGGGAACATTACTTTTTTCCCCTTTCTTGGGGGGCCTATTGGCCCAAACTTAGGCTTTCAGTGGCGAATTATTTGGGCTTAAAAAGTTGACGCGCCCCTTTTTACCAACCCAAATTTAAAAAACCCCATTATTTATACGAATTTTAATTATAAAACTTAAATAAACAAATATTTTTGGGGGTTTCTCAAAAACATGACTTGGTTTCAATTTGTTTTTTCCCACACGTCTTTTTTTCGTTTTTTCCCTAGGTTTTTTTCTAAAGCGCCCTTTTAAAAGCCAAATTGGGGGGGCGGTTAGTTCAATTCCCCCTGGGAGGGATAGGGTTTTGTAAATTTCTGGGGTGTTTAAGCGAGCGTTTTCCATTTTTTAAAATCTGCCGGGAAAAAAAAGGTTTACGGGTTTTTTTTTTTTATTATATGTTTTCGCCATTTAACCGGGTTTTGAACGGGGACCCCCCCGGTCGGTTGAATTTTTTACATTCCCAAAGTTTCGTTCCCGATTGGGGAAATCCTTAGTTTTTGGCAAAATCTTTTTAAAAATTTAAATTTAAAATTTTAATCGAAAAGTTTTTTTTTTTAAAAAATAAACGCGACAAAATCTGAGGGGCCAAATCATTTAGAATGTCCGTCCCATCACAAAGGTTAATTTTGTTTTTACCGCAAGTAGTGTAGATGGAAATTTCATTTTAAACAAAAGTAACTTACCAGGAACGAAAATCCACGAGGGTTTGCACTATGACTGCCCCTGAAAATAATCAAAAAAACACGAGGAAAGCAGTGTTTTTTGGACCCCAAATAGATAGTTTTCCCAAAAAATGAGTAGGTCCCCTAGATGGGGGGTTTTATTTCCCCAAAAAAAGGTTTTTCCAAAAAAGGCCTTTCCCTTTCCAATAATAATTAATAAATGGAAACAAACCCCCTGGACAGCGAAACGTCGCAAATTTTAAAATTTTAACAAATGTAATGTGGTCTAGCTAAGCACTGCTCGCTTATTTTAACGCGGGCCAAAAGACGTTTCCCAGTATTTTTAAAAAATTTTTAAACGTTTTGCAAGCAAAAACGCATGAAGTCAATCATCGGTGACAAAAACAAGGAAAACATACCAACGAAATCGTTAAAATATTGCAAGTTTTCCATTCTACGAGCGGGAAATTTGGGGGGCCTTTTACGTTCACATTCATGACCTTTTTGCCTGGGCACGGCATTTCACAGCCCAGGTAAATAACAGCAAAAAATATTTTTTTAATTTTTAATTTACACATTGCAGTCTATTTTCAGTTTATTTTTTCTGTAGGTTCAAATCGAAAATGGATTTGCTCTTTTGTTAGCGTTCTCAGTTTCCTGGTCCGGGTTCCCGTTTAAAATTTCAGTCAATCTATTTGGGCCCTTTGGCGTATGGGACCGGACAACAAACATACAAACTTTAAAAATACAGACAATGGTCACGGCCAAGGCCCGTCGAGTAGCGTTATCAAGACATAGTTTCGTTTGGGGCACGGGGTCTG
>JAMZAV010014900.1:0-13248 GCA_024449915.1 Sweltsa coloradensis | reverse complement strand
TAAGATTTCATATGAAAGGATGGGCAGGGAGAGGATTCCAAGACGAGATTTGAAGCGGCAGAGGGGGAAAAGAGTAGGAAGGCCAAGAGAAAAATGGGAAAGATTAATTCAAGAAGACGTTGGAAAACGGAATGAAGTGTGGGAGCATGTGGCAAGAGTAAAGCTGTGGGAGGACAGAAGAGAGTGGAGTAAATTGGTGGAGAAGAAGGAGTTGGATGATGTGGAAGAAACACTAAGTCTGGCAAGCTTAGTATCTACAGTTTCATGCCCTTGATAATGGTGGAAAACCACCACTCAACCCGACATAGTTGGAACTGAGTTATGATGATTATTATTATTATTATACAACAGTACATGTATTACATATATAACATTATGTACAGACAGATATGGGTAGGTCAAAGTGGTTCTAAGTAAATGAGGGCTTGAGACAAGGTAGTGTGTTGTTATCTCAGACACTCTTTCGGTTGTAATGGACAAAATTCTAAGAAGAGTGGAACCAAATACAGTTGGAAGGGACACAAGAACGTTAGTGTTTGCGGACGATGTGTTGATTTGGGGTGAGAGTGCCAGAGAAGTGCAGGAGAAGGTGGACAGATGGAACGAAGTTACTACAGAGTTTGGTCTAAAAATCAATCAGAAAAAGAGTGAATGTTTGCGTATGCAAAAGAAGACAAAGGGGCAGGCCTAGAGACATGGAAATATTGTACTACGTGGAGAAGTCTTAGAAGAAAAAGAAGAATTTTAAATATTTGGAAGTAGGGCATATATTGACAATAGATGAAAAAGTGTGTAGGGAAGTGTCATCTAGAGTGCAAAAAGCAGAAGGGTTTTACCAATTGGTGAGAAAGTTACTATGGAATGAGTTGTTCCCACAAAAATGTAAAATTTTGCTGTATAAGGCATATTTTGTACCTATTCTAACATATGGGGCAGTAACATGGGCAGTGGGAACAAAGGAAGAGAGTCAGCTGGAAGCAGCAGAAATAAAGTTCTTAAGAAGTGTCAAGGGAGTTACCAAGATGGACAAGATAAGAAGTAATGTAATCAGAAAAGAACTGGGACTGGAGAGATTGAGGTTTAAGCTAGGAAGAGAACGTCTAAGATGGTTTGGACATATGAAAAGGATGGGAAGAGATAGGATTCCAAGATGAGAATTTGGAGCGGCAGAGGAGGGGAAAAGAAGAGTAGGAAGACCAAGAGAGAAATGGGAAAGATTAATTCAAGAAGACGTTGGAAAACGGGATGAAGTGTGGGAGCCTGTGGCAAGTGTATAGCTGTGGGAGGACAGAAGAGAGTGGAGTAAATTGGTGGAGAGGAAGGAAGAAGAAACTGAGTCTGGCAAGCTTAGTATCTACAGTTCATGCCCTAGATAATGGTGGAAAACCACCACTCAACCCGACATAGTTGGAACTGAGTTATTATTATTATTATTATTATTATTATTATTATTATTATTATTATTATTATTATTATTATTATTATACAGCAGTACTAAAGATACCAGTAAATAAACGTACTATTGAGCTGCTGAGCTTTTGCATTCCACATTGCGAGTTGGTCATCCTGTCTGTAAAGGTCCCACATGTTGGTGAAACGTGGCAGCACTCCAGAGATGGCCAGGCAGATATCGGGATGTTCGCTGAGGATCCCTATCACTAGATCCTCATAGTCAGAAACTAGCATCTGGAATAATTTATAACATCTATAACATAATCATAATAATTCCTAATGGTTACAAATGAACCCTTCTGCCCGGTGGCAACCACTCACTCCCCCAGACCTAATTACTGAGACTTCACCTAAACACAATCTAAATTCCCTCAAAGACCCACTAGCTACAACATCTCCAGACAAGTCATTAGACTCCCTAACAAGAAACCATACCAACCCAGATCCGCTCTTACTACTTTCAGCTGCAACTTCTATGAATGATGCCACCTGACCCCTGTAAAGCCCCTCCTGCAGCCTATTTTGGATGTCCTCCCACCCTCATTTTCCGTAACCGCCCTGTACATATTGCACAATCTAACCTCCCTTCTTCTTCCCTCTAATGACTCCTAAGTCCCAACTCCCACAACATTGCAGTGACACTGTCATATACCCTCTCTACATTCCCCTTATCATCCTCCTCCCACTTAACATTCCCCGTAACCCTTCTTGCCACCCTACGTTGAACCTTCTCTACCTCCAAAACCTCCCTCAACAGATCCCATGCCGCCGCACCATACTCCAGGATAGGTCTAACCACCATCTAATACACTCAATCTTTAACTACGGCTGGCTCCTCGTAGATTTCTCATAACAAATCCCAGGGCCCTATGTGGTGCATAGTCGAAACAATGCATCATTAATTGATCAGTAATCAGATCACATAGGTAGGGGCCTACCCTACAAGATACATTATTGTAAAAGTTTAAAAATTATTTGAAAAAAACATCTGCTGAGCAGACATAATTTACTAGGGGCACAGGGGCATAGGCAAACAATAACAAAGAGCAGTAGGCCCTAACTACATGAAAATATGATTAAGACATTACTTTTAAAAGTAATATATTTTACAAGCACTTGGACTCTAGGCTAGGAAGGCATGGTTTAAATTTAGAAATATTAATAAGCTACAAATAAATTAAATACAGTAGGCCTAGGACTAATGGCTTCATGACTTACCTCAACCGAACGGTTCGTTGGTATGTTGTTGGTACCCACAAGGAGCACCAAGGAGTGGAAGTATGGAGCACACTCCATGACCACAGGTAGCAGTTGGTGGATTTTGTATCCACTCAGTGATGTCACGATGGCATCCTCGCTGATACCACTTAACTCTTTGACGATGGAGTCACCTAAAATTAGAGAGCTAGGCATTATCAAAATTAGATTCAAAGAAATATACGATTGAGAAAAAGATTAAGAAACAATACAACCTGAAGGACAGAAAGAAAGTAGGTACGTCCAGTTACAGGTAGGATTGCAGATAAGCCGGAAACAATCTTGAAAAAGACAACAATCGGCACTGCGGTTAACAAAATACAACGAGAGAAAAATAAATAATAAAGTAAATAATACAACCTTGGCAAGTCAATATGACCAAGCTAGATCAATTTGTTCGGATTACAGGTAGGCTGACAAAATCTTGAAAAACAACAATCAGCACTGTAGTATTCCTGGAAGAAGAAAAAAATAGTATCAGAAAACATTACTAACGAACATAATTTTGATGAAACAAAATTGCTTGGATGAGAAATGGGGAAAAGTATAGGCAATGTTGTCAAGGTCCACAGACGGGGGAAGTCCTTTTAAGGGCCATTGTAATTTTATTTGTAATATTGAGACAATTTCTTGTATTTATATATTTTGTGAGTTGTATATACAGTGCAACATATAGCATTGGCCTTCTGTGTACGTCAGTTGGATGAATAAATTGATTAATGAGATAACAATACAAACTGAAAGTTAAGGCAGCAAACGGACATTGCCCGGTAACATTAAGGGCTTTAATGCACAATAATCCGTGAAGCAAGTCGACGGAAACAAATAAAATGTTAAGTTTGTTAACTATATTTCGTTACATTTTAATTTGTTATTTGTAATTTAGCATGAGATAAAACTTCCTTCCCCTCATCAATACCGGCCAAGTAGTTAAAAATTCCGGTTATCGTTACCGGTCCCAGGCAAATGTGCATTTGGCCAATTGTAAATGACGCCTTTCATTGTTGAGCAGGGCAATATAATGGATTTAATATCAAATTATGTAGGCCTAGTCCATGAGACGAGCGTTTGGAGCATATGCCCAGGCCGGCCATATGGATGCTAATGCCATTACTACATGCAGAATACTCGCTATTTCTACAGAAGCAAGCACCAGTCATCAGATAAGCAAACTGTTTATACAAATGTAGGTAAATCAGCAAACAATAAACTCGAAACCATGGCTGGCCTAAGTATAGTCAAAGAGCTATCAATGATGCACATTGAAATAACAAAGTTAGGCCAGGAACTAGCCAACACAAGGGTCCTTGTGAGTGAAATGCATCAATTATTATTCTTAAGGTCAGGCCAATGCTTCATGCCACAGATGCCAGAAGTGCTGGGGCTAGGATCATGTTTAAGGGATAAGCCTACTATTAATATGGAACTTCCCCCTGGGCCTGAGCCTAATAGGCCTACACATACGAAATGGGAAAACAAAAACAAATATAAGACGTCATCCCAATTGACAAAGAAGTAGACCTACCAACTGGCCCACAGGTTTCAGAGAAAAGCATATGTCTAGCCCCTGTTGCTATTAAAACCAGCAACAGATTCTTACCACTAGTAGGCCTATGCATAACGATGAAATATTTTCCAACACTCGAAAGTAGCATGGTAAAAATAGAAGCACCCAAAAAACTGATACAAGATCAGACCCAAACAGGCAAACAGCTCATTACCCTTGGCCTCAAAAGCTTAGACCAAACCCAAACCGTGGGAAGGATATTGCTGTAACCGTCAATAAACAATTAGTGAATAAAGTCCTAAGCGACTCTATGTTTAATGGATGTCTATACATAAATGATGCCAATACCTACCAGCTCACTACTTACCCAGGCAGCCAGCCACATCAACTTATGAACAAACCTAGAGGCAAAATATCCCGATTGTACAGTGGATAAAGTCATACTCCACAATGGGACAACTCCCTTGCATCTATGGAACCATCGGCAATTGCTGACAGCATTTACAACTTAATTGAAGCGGCAAAAAATGCATACCCAATAGCGAAATTGCTACACTAGTATCATTTTACCGTAGAGACATCCCTGACTCAAAAGTTGACTCCACGAACAGCAAAATACATTTAATTTGCAAAACTCTGAACACAACTTTCATCAACTCCAACAAGTGGATCTCAAAATCTGAATTATCTAAGGGAGGACTCCTCCCAGTAAAGATGGAGCCTACAAACTTCATAAAATGTTGGTCGAGATCTGCGACATTATGGATTGGTCTCCTAACCAGGAAAGAGTTAAGCCTATGACAAATGACCCAATAAAATACAAAAATTCGATCCAAATCAGCAGCACACCTTAATGCTTAAAACTCTTATCGAATCGGCTAGGCCAGCCTCGAAGATAAAGGACAAAGACAGCAGTAATTTATATGCAGATACGGAGATGACTGTCATCGGTAAGTTAAAAGTTAATGAGTCGTCAGATGTGAGAGACACCAATGTCATAGTGACCCTCAAAGTCAATAAGTCACCAGCGCTAAATGTGGCTGACTCCTTCACGTCTACCCAACCAACTGTGGAGACGTCTCATCTGGAAGACCATTGTGTCACGTTGTCCCGACATTCTTACGAGTTGCCGGCTATGAATGTGGACCGTGGAACCTTTTCCCCATCAGTCGTCGCCAGTGAACACAATCAATGGTCCAACACAATTGAACATTCTTTTACCAACATGAATCAGCTGATCTCAGGACACTCTAAGACAGTCATTTGGATAGCTCAAGACAAGCCTCTCAAGACCCAATTAGGCCTGCAGTGCAATGCGGAGCTGAGGTTCAGGTGTGGGACAGAGATATCAACCAACACTCAACCAGAAGATACAGTCATAGGGATGCTAACAGTTCTCTGGAAGACTCAAATGAGTATTACACTCGTACATTGGAGAACCCAGCACAGGTGTTATCATCTGAGACGGACCTCACCTCCACTAGTGACCAGGACACTGTACAGTCCAGTATAATTGAAGAGAATCCAGCACAGGTGATATCATCTGAGACTGCCTTTACTTTCGGACGGGATGCTATACCAGCTCCTAGAAGTCAAGCAACTTACTTCCACAAAATGACAACCCGAAGTAGTGGTATAAGGCATTCTCCAATTTTATTATCAACAATTACGGGAATTAATGATAAGTGAGGTCTCGTCAGAAACTTAAAATTCAAAAACCATGGTCCCCAGAGAGCTAGTTGAATTCTTACTGATCATTATAGGAAGAAACAAACAGTCATCGCATAAATGTTAGATCTCCTCCTCTTCATTTAAAGACATCTAAAAACACAAGTAAAAAATCCAAATCTAACCTAGTTTACTAGTTTACAAACAAGCCATAATGTCTTTATCGATACTGATAAAAACACAGTTACAAAACACCCACGTTAAACAAAATCATCTTCTTCTTTCAGTGGAATTCAACCATTTCCACAAACACACCAAAATTTAAAACAAACCAATCCTAGCCTTCACAACAATGTAAAAACTGCTAAATCCCCCAGCTCCAGAGCATCTACCTCCGCCCACCCAACCATCCCTTTCTTCTAAGACCAACAAGACATCTCCAAATCCCAAATATTATTAACTCATAATCCTATGATACTTGCACTTAATGTTCAGATCGGTCAACACAAATGGAGGACTCGAACAATTCTTTCAGAGTCCAATCTCCCGAAGTTATTTGTATCTCGAACATTGGCTCACCCCCGCATCTAGTACTAAATTCTGCATGCCAGGATATGCAAACATTACAATTTATGCTAGATCTAATAATCTACATGGTGGGGTAGCAATCCTCTCTAAACCACACCTAAACATAGAGCCAATACTAGGCCTAGAGTCAATCTGCTCTGAATTGGATTTTGAATGTACTGGTTGCCTTTGGCATCTACCATACTGCCGCATCACCATACTGTCCATATACTGTAATGCCGCTCCACCACTCGTAGCTCGTAGATGTTAGATGAGTTCGAGGGCGGATTGGACTCTTCGAAGGACGTGGTTTTTGGCTGCAACCTGAACTACGGCAGCCGGGACTGAGGGATGGTTGTAGTTTGTCGTGGGGAGCTGGGACCTGCCTTGCCGTAGATGTTAGGGGTAGTTTGGGGAAGACGGATGGTAGGGAAAGCTTTCTCTTTCCAGTGACTGTAGTCTAGTTACTTTCGTGAATCTGGTGGTTTATTGTATAAAGTACTTTCTTGGTAATTTGAGTGATAGTTAAACAGAGTTGTAGAATTATAAAAATGTGGATTTAAACTGTCTTGGAGAGCACACCAGCCCCTACTCTAATTTCCATGTTACACCCAACCTGCCACCAGTCCTAGCCTCTAGTCAAGTCACTTCTTTCTAATTACCTCCCCAAAGTAAATGTCATCACAGCCAGCCACACTTTACACAAAATTGCTGACTGATCACATTCCATAACAGTGAAGTAACTAGTACAGGGAAGTGAGCTTGCTACACCTCTGGCACTTTGCACAATAAACCTAACTTGCTGTTTTATAATTAATAGGCCACATGAAATTACATTACAATTACCAAATACAAAATTCCAAAATACAATTACATAATATAATAATATAATATAATAACCAAATAACATTAGCATAACCCAGCTTCACTACATTGCCTCACACTTTCAAACAGAACCATATCTCTTGAGGTGTGGTTCCTGTTTCCAACATCACTTCACCATCAGTTCAAGTCCAAATCACAGTGATGAACCAGCCCATAGCAGACTAACTGGTCCGGACGATGATCGCTCCCCCAGCATGCGGAAGGCACGAAGACACACAGTCAGCTAGGCTTTAGGCTGAATCTAGGGCCCCAAATCCAGAAGCGATTCCCGTCGGGTGCAGTCAGAACAACATAGGGTAGTGTTGTGTCCCACTGTTTAAATAGTGCGCCAAATACATGCGCCTTGTAAACATAACATGCCTGGCGGAAGTTATCCCTAGAGGTGGCAGGTACGACGTCATTCCGTGAAGCGTGAATAAAAGAGCATGGCTAGATATCAGAAAACCACCCCTAGGCCTATCATTATTCACCTCTGAGAAATCCTGAGCAGATCCAATCTTCACAAAATACAACACTGGCGACGTGGTAAATCAATTTTCATCATTCTTTCATTTGTTTTCACGTAAAGACGTGCAAAAAGTCGGCACAGTCTAGAGAGCCCCATAACCTCACTTCTCGCGCGCCACTTTTTTGCAATAACGGGGATGGCAACAAACCTACCCCCGTTTCCACCCTTTGGGGCCCACATCGATCCACTAACAGTTGGAGCACGCTGGAAGAAATGGCTAAGTCGTTTGGGAAATCTATCTCAAGGCCTACAAGATTGCGACCCACAACAACAAGTCAACTTATTCATGCTGTACATGGGAGAAGAGACTTTAGACACCCTCGAGGCCCTGCCTGGTGTGACGGTAGGCCCAACAACTACTTTCGAGTTCGCGAAGGAAAACTATCGACCCACTTCGACCCAACTGTGGCTTTTCAACAAAGAGTTTGAGATCTAAAATTTTTTCGCTCAGCAAAGCAAGAGCCAACAGAGTCAGTCGACCAGTTCTATGAGAGACTCCTAAAACTCTCAAAATCATGCAATTTCGCTTCTGCTAGTCACGAGATTAAGTCTCAAATAATCCTAACAACTACATCATCTCGCCTGCGAAGATACGCTCTTCGTGAGGAAGGGACGCTTGAAAGTCTCTTGCGACAAGCCAGGTCATATGAGACCGCAGAGCGCAGGCCAGCTCTATTGAGTCATCGAGCAAGCCCGATATCAACATCGAGACCCTGAATGCAGTTGCGAAGTACGGTAAGCCTAACAAAAAAAATTACTCATCTAGGCCTAAGTCTACTCCAAATCTGGACACTACCAGGCCCAAGTCTACTTCAAATTTGGACACTTCCAAGCAGCTACCGGCGGCCAAGAGCTGTTACTTCTGCGGAAATGCCTGGCCACATGAAAAAGGAAGGTCATCCTGCCCGGCCAACAATGTATTTCTGTAGAACATGTCAAAAGATTGGCCACTTCCAGAAGTTGTGCCACTCCCGCAACAAGAGGAGGTCACTCACAATCTTGCCACCAGTCAAATGGAAGCTCAGATGAGGAAACTTTCGCCATCACAGTCAGTCAGGTGACAACATCATCCAAATTTACCTCGAATCAACATAGCTGTAAATGGTAAGCCAATCAAATTTGCTATCGACACTGGTGTTTTCTGTTAACGTCATCAGCGAAGATATCCTGATAAAATCCGGATAGGCCAAGGTCAGCTAAACCAAACTGATGTCAAAATCTACCCATATCAATCCAAAACTCCACTCTCAGTGCTAGATGCTTTACTGCAACTTTTATCTCATAAGAACGCCACCCTCCACCACAAACATATTCGTCGTGAAGGGAAGCGCTGATTCCCTACTTGGCTACGAGGTGCGGTTAATCTTGAAACAAAATTCAAATAGCCCACAGTTAAACTTTTGATTACCCTTCACTATATCCAAAAAATCTTCACTGGTGTGGGCAAGCTACATGACTTCAAAGTACATCTGCATGTAGACCCCGCGGTACCCCCATACCCCAGAAGCACAGAAGAATCCCTTTCACATGCGTCGGAAAGTGGCAGCGGAAGTCGCTAGGCTCGAGGAACTCGATATCATAGAACCGGTATCCGGCCCTACCCCATGGGTATTCCCATCGTTCCAGTACCAAAACCTCGAGACCCGAATGGGGGTTAGGCTGTGTGTGGACATGCGTCAAGCAAAGTAGCAATCAAACGGGAACGCCAATCACCGCCTACACCAAACGACCTCATCTCCTCGTTAAATGGTGCCACCACGTTTTCTAAAATCGATCTCAAAGCCAGTTGGAGCTGGACGAGGTATCCCGCGAAATAACCACATTCTCTGCACACATGTTGCCACTAAAAATATACAAAATACTCAACTTCGGCATAAATTCTGCCGCCGAAGTGTTCCAAAACACAATTCGTCAAGTCCTTCGGGGAAATCAAAGGGCGTAATCAACATCAGTGACGACATTCTCGTACAGGGGAAAGAGTCAAGAAGAGCATGACAGAGCCCTTCATGCAGTCTTTACTCGACTTCAAAAAGCAGGGTGCACACTTAACGAAAAAAGTGCTTATTCAATCAGCCAGAGCTAGTTTTCTTTGGATACAAGTTTTTCCCAAGAACGGCATCGAAACCCGACCCTGCCAAAGTTAAAGCCTTCACAGCATTAGACTCACCAAAGAATGCCAGTGAGGTCAGAAGCCTTCTGGGTATGATACAATATTGTGGCAAATTCATCCCCAATCTTGCCACCACAACTAAACCACTCAGAGATCTCACCACAAAGATGCGGAGTGGGAAAGGTCATCAAGAATCAGGCAGCGTTGGACCAGCTGAAGACTCAACTGTCAAAAACATGAGACCCTTGCCTACTATGATGAAAATAAAGAAACACACCTAATAGTGGACGCGAGCCCAGTTGGCGTAGCACCATCCTCGCACAGTCGGACAATGCTGGCAATGAAGACATCGTGGCGTACGCTAGCCGGTCGCTCACTGAAGCTGAAGGACGTTACAGTCAAATCGAACGTGAAGCTGTGGCAGTAGTATTCGGAATGGAACACTTCCATTTGTACTTATTTGGAACACAGTTCACCGTCCACACTGATCACAAGCCACTTTCCTACATCATGGGAAATCCTGCATCCTCACCTTCTGCTCGAATCGAACGTTTGTGTCTCCGGCTAACCCTTATCGTTTCACGATCGTTCACAAGAAAGGGGGTAGACAACCCATCTGACATATGTCCCGACATCCACTGGAGTTCACAAATCAGAATACAGGACACCAAAGGTTTCCCGAAGAATACATCCAGTTCATCCTAAGACACGCAACTCCGAAGCAATGTCGCTCCAAGAAATTGAGGAAGCTACGGAAAAAGACCCACTACTAATGGAAAATTAAAAAGAAACACTAAAATCTTCAAACCAGAAAAAGCTGCTACAACTGCAACTCTCAAGCAATTCAAGCCAAAAATACACGAAATCGCAATCGCAAAGGGAAAATCAAAGAACATCCTCCTTAAAGGAACTAAAATCATTATACCAAAATCCCTGCAAAACAGAACAGTCGAACTTGCTCACCGTGGACACTTGGGGATTGTTTAAAACGAAAAAACTCTTGAGGGAGAAAGTTTGGTTCCCTAACATTGATAAAACCGGGAGGAAGCAATCCAAAACTGTCATCCCTGCCAAACCACAACCAAAACCCAAATCAAGAGACCCGATCCAACCCACTCCCTTAACCCAAGGCCCATGGCAAAATCTTGCTGTGGATTTCGATGGCCCATATCCAAGAGGAAAATACACATGTTAATAATCGACGAAATTCCCGCTATCCAATCACTCGCCACATCTCATCGTTGAAATCCCGAAAACAGTAATTCCCCACCTTAGAAACATCTTCTCATCCTTTGGTATCCCAAAACCCGTAAAATCCGACAACGGCCCCCCATTCAATGGAAAAGAGTTTTGCTAACTTTGCCAACGAGCTAAACTTTACCCATCACAAAGTTACCCCACTATGGCCGGAGGCAAACGGCCTCGCAGAACAGGAGTCCGAACCATTCGAAAAGTCTTCTCACTGCTAAAGTGGAAGGAAAAGAGAAAAACAGAGCTAGACGCCTTCCTAATGAATTACAGAACACCACCGCACTCAACCACCGGAGTCTCACCCTACGAAGCGCTCTTTGGTAGGAAATGAAGACATCCATTCCACACTTCACAGCAGCCTCCGAAACGAACAACGTCGACACAAGGATACGTATTACTGACACTCTCATGAAAAAAAGAAGCAAAATGTACACTGACGAGAGGCGTCATACTAAGAACCACACTTTTCAAGGTTTTGGGGACACAGTCCTTGTACGGCAACCCAAGATAAACAAATACACACCCCCCTTTAATCCGACGCCATTTAAAACACGAAAATCCTTGGCACGAAGATCTACGCAACCCAAGGCCAGCAGGTTATCGTCCGGAATTCATCTCACTTCAAACGTACCTCACTACAACAAACTGCGAGTCAAATGAAGCAGAAGAGGACGAAGAAGAAGACTGGGAGGTTCCAGAAACCTTCGACCCTGATCCAGAAACCTTCGACCCTGATGGAGATCCCCAGCCAGAAATCGTGCAAGAGAACCCTCTGCCCCAACGAGGACCTCCTCAAGAAGTTGAGCAACAACGCCAACCGGCGGAACGTGCTCCACGTTACCCGCAACGACAGAGGCAACGCCCTGCCAGGCTCGACGATTTTGTAATGTAGCCATGTTAACTTCTGTAACTAGCATCCAGTTCAATCATTCCATTGACATTTTGATTATACGATTAGCATAGGATAGGCTTATGCCGCTCTTTACAATTATTTATCAAATGCAAGTTATCTTATCTTCAATCTCTTTATTGACATTCTTATATTGGACTATCAGCATACAGTGCATCCATGAAATTATGCTATCTCACTTTTAGTTAGTTTTAAGTTTCTCTGTTTGACATACTTATTGAAACAACCAGTATGCATTGCATGTATGAAGTGATTCTAATACTATTGTTTACTTTATGTTGAATCTTTAAATTAAGGTTGAGAGGAATGTTGTGTCCCACTGTTTAAATAGTGCGCCAAATACATGCGCCTTGTAAACATAACATGCCTGGCGGAAGTGATGCCTAGAGGTGGCAGGTACGACGTCATTCCGTGAAGCGTGAATAAAAGAGCATGGCTAGATATCAGAAAACCAGCCCTAGGCCTATCATTATTCACCTCTGAGAAATCCTGAGCAGATCCAATCTTCACAAAATACAACAGGTAGGCTCAGCAACTGTAAACATAAAACTAAGAACAGTATCCAAACTCCAGTCCCAGAGACATCACAAATATTTACAGGCTACTTGCATTAATTTTGACATATTATTGTATAGGCCTAACCAGCAAAAATAACCTATCCACATTACTAATCACATCCAGCATAATTATATCAAGATTGCACAACATGGTCTCAAACCTACTAGACTTTATTCATTGATTCCCCCACTAAACCCTTTACTACTTACAATAAATGACTTTATTCATTGATTCCTTCTCTGGATGCCAAAATCAAATTTAGTTCCTGTCAGAAATCAGAATCATCTGTCAGAATTGAAAATACACTTAAAATACAAGTTAAAATACAACATGATTTACAGTGTTACCAACCCAACACACAGCCTTGTAAACAGCAACAAGATGGCAGTGAATTTAGTACTTTGACTTTTTATATGGTTGGTAACTCCTTACAGCATGGCAAACTCAGAACACGGCTCAGAACCCAGTTGTTTACAAAGTGCTAATGACTAAAAAATTGCTGACTCTCACAAAAGTGGGCATCATGATGAGAAACTACATAAACCTACAACCTATTATGGACTATTACAAAATTT
>JAMZAV010014899.1:0-12700 GCA_024449915.1 Sweltsa coloradensis | reverse complement strand
TGTAGCAAGTTGATTAAGACAAAGACTCACCTCTTGAGGTCCCACACATAGACCTGATCACCTGTAGCAAGTTGATTAAGACAAAGACTCACCTCTTGAGGTCCCATACTTTGACCTGATCACCGGCTGCAGTGTAAAGAATACTTTCCGATTCATTGGCAGCCATGTCATTGAGTTGCGTCTCTCCGTGGGGAAGTTCAACCGTACGCGATGGAATGGATAGACTCATTGGGGAAGTAGATGTTAGACCGGAAGAACTGAAATATACATTAAATATGAAGACGTTGGCAAGTATATGCAGTTTATAGATACACGAACCAGTAAAAGTCTACCCACGGAAACGTTCCGTTGTCGATTTTCGGGCCAGACTCACGGAATACGAAAGGGTTCCATATTCCTGGCGGAATGGGTTAATGTAGAACTGAATGTACTATGTCTCTTTCTGTAACTCTCATCTCTATTTTCATATGGCCGATCGATCCATTGACCATTTGTATTAACTAGTATGTGTATAATAATGCTATAATTTGTATTTATTTGTATATTTACATGTTCTCTGACAAAACCTAAATGTTGTAAATTACATAATGGTGAATAAAGGCCGAAACTTTGAAACCATATTTTCCCACGGATAGCGTACCAAGCGACGCCAGAACGAACAGAATATTCAAGAGCAAGGTCGATAACGGAAGATATCTTCCAGACCCCTTGATTTAAATTCGAATGAGGGTGTACACACAGCAAAATTACCTCTTATTAATAACAAGTACAATGTAACTTTGCTACATTAGGGTTATTAGGTAACTCACCATAACATTTTAATACACTTTGAGCAGTCTCTTATGTCAAACACTTTAACATAGTAGGACGACATACTGAAGATCAGATGAGATTCAGGTAGGTACTTGACTTTCACTACGTTGTTTGGATGGCCGCGCAGACAATCCCGCTCTATACCGGTTGTCAGGTCCCCACACCTTGACCGACCGATCTGTAGGGAAAGTAATCGACAAGATAGTGTTAGAGATGTACAAAGATCGGGGCTGGGTCTGTAGAATATTACGCGTAGATAATGCGTAATCTACGTGTATATTCTACTGTAGAGTAAGTAATGTAGAATATCCAAATATTCAACATATTTCTCGATTTGGTTAGTCGGGAAACACTCCCGTAGGTGTAATTGATATTATTTACTACAATTCAGAAACTAAAAAAGTCCACCCCAACCGGGAATCGAACCACGGATCTCCCGCATTCCAGACAGGCGTCTTAACCACTAGACCATCAGGAATCTGAATGTACAGATGTATAATGCAACTACAATTCAGAGTTTAAAATGTACCCGTCCTGATGGTCTAGTGGTTAAGACGCCTGTCTGTAATGCGGGAGATCCGTGGTTCGGACTTTTTTAATTTCTGAATTGTAGTAAAAAATATTCAACATATTCTACATGTAGAAAATTATTTTTTTCATTTACAGCTAATAAATGATCTGAGGATTTTTTTATTTTTTTATTAACATAGTAATTCACACCGGTAGTAGGCTGGCCGGTTTTTGCCCCCCTTGACCGGCAATCAGGCGCGGACTGGCAGGGGGTGCTGGGGTGCGATCGCACCCCGGGCTTTTGACATTCCGGGCCCCTGTGGAACATTTGTACACACTAGGTACACACTTTCAGTTTCAGACAAAATATATATGATTGTATATTTGTTTACTGCGAAAAAGAGTTGCCGAACAAAATACATTAGATAATATTAACGACGACTCATGGGGTGCCTTAGGCAGCTCTTCAAAAGAGAATGGTTGTTCAGTGTTCTCACTTTTCAGTTTTCAGTAGGAACTAGTGACTTTCATGTATAGCTAATTGATTTTTTCGCCGCCGCGCTACGAGAAGAAATTTCTATGTGATTGCAAGTATTTTGGTTTTGGTTTGCTAGTTCTAACTAGCAAGGGGATGGCGTTGGGTGGGGGGGGGGGGGCAGCCGGCGCCGGCGGGGGGATGTAGAAGTAGTACCGTGAATCGTCTCATTACAGGTTACAGCTTACGCTTACACATTATTATTGGAAAGTTATGCATGATTCAATCAAAATGTCCAGTATACACTCATCCCCCACGCTCGCATTTTGCGAGTGTCAATTTGGTACTTGCGAGTTACATAATTGGTTGTAAGGCTTCCTCAATTAATATAATTTTCGCGAGATTTGAATTGCGAGATCGGGTAGTGTTACTTAGTTGGTGTGATAGTTAGCTAGTGTTAGTGAGCCTAGGTTGGCTACACTGCAGTCGAGATGGCGCACATCTAGAGAGAACGTAGCGACTGTCAGCTACTCACATTTAATACCTGTATTAACGTAAGTAGAATAAACCACTAATTGGACTTACTACTAAGGTGTTATTAATATGCATCCTGAAATATTACATGGTGTACAGAAGTGGTAGTTAGTGACAAAACCGCGCGTGAAGTGAACAAGTTAGGCAAATCCTAACTCGGCCCGAAGCCAATGCTAGGCCTACTATCGCGTCACCGCCGACTCGCCTAGACAAGAGCCCAATGCTCATGACCCCTATAGGAAGCAACGAAAATACGCGCCAATGCGCCCAGGAATTCTGCAATCAGAATTGATTGACGCAACGTCGTAAGGAAACCCGAAAATCTGACGAGCAAATCTTGTTCAGTAAGTAGGCCTAGGCCTCCATAGGTCCAATAATAATTAGACAGAGCCTATAAAACTAAAATGGCTCAGGCTTATAGAAAGCTCCCCGAAATGGAGTTTAGTGGCAATGTAAGTGAGCGTTGGCGGGTGTGGAAGCAGAAGTTCAGCATTTACCAGAGGGCTACCAAGGGCTACAAGGACGATGAAGAGGACCAGGTGGCGACTCTACTTCACTTCATTGGAGATGAAGGGCTGTCAATATTTAATAGCTTTGACATGCGAGAAGCAGAAAAAAAGAAGATTCAATGTGTTGTCGAAAAATTTGACGAGTAGGCCTACTGCAACTCGCGTAAGAACTTGATCTATGAACAGTGTATTTTTTACTTGCTCGCAGCAAGAAGGTGAGACCTTTGACCATTATCTTACTAATTTAAAGGTTCTGGCTGCAATGTGTGAATTTGGCTCCATGAAAAAACAATTATTAACACTTCGGGTGGTGCTAGGAATCTGGGACAAGGGATTGAAAGAGAGACTCTTAAGGGTCAGTGACCTAACGTTAGAAAAAGCAGCGAACTTTTGCCGTGCTGCAGAGGCAAGCAGACTACAGGCCCAGGCCATGGAGGAAAAGGTGCCAGTAGAAGAGTTGCTTTTAAGGCAAGGTGAAAGCCCAGCTTCCGTTCAAGAGGTCGGTCTGCACAAGAAGCCGTGGGGTCCCAAGAAGGAAGATTCATTAGGCAGTAGGCCTACCAGGTCAGAAGAATTCAAGAGGAGTGGGAAGAAAGAGAAATTTAACTGCAAGAAGTGTGGGTACAGACATAGTTTGAGACAGTGCCCGGCATATCAGAAAACGTGCTTGAATTGTAAGGAGTGTAATCATTTTGCCAAAATGTGTCCAAGGAGAAGGAAGGTGGATGAGTGTAAGGTAGAGGACGAGGAGTCCGAGGATGAACATAACACAAATCATTATGTAGACACTGATGCAGAGCATGTAGACGAACTTTATATTTCGTCTCTGACCCTGAATGAATGTCAATCTGTCAATCTGGTTCAGAACAATTGTACGGAAACCAATAGGATGTGCAGACCTGGGTAAGTTACTTTTGAAAAGTAATGAAATTACATTACTCATTACTTCAGCCAAAATGTAACTAAATTACTAATTAGTTACTTTTCCAAGAAAGTAATGAAATTACGTTACTTTTTATGAAAAAAAGTAATGAAATTACTTTCAAAAATTACTTTTTAATTAAAAATGTATCTGACGTGCGGACGAGTATGACGCAAGTGCTTTGTCTGCCCATGGCGGGTCTCAGACAGGGTGTTATCCACGCCCACACTTTAAAACCAGTGGAGGCCTATCACAGAGATATTGTAGATATCGACCTATAGATGTATAGTAAATTATTGATTACGTGGGTGACATCTATCGGCGAAATGTTGTATCTACACTACAAGTGTAACAATTTGACTATAGATTTATTTGACACATACTTGAATGATTGATGTCAAGAATACAATCATAGGTTCTGAAATAAAAACTCGGGACTCGAAATCTCTCGATCAGACCTACAAAATGTCGGAAATGCTGCATGCACATGCACATTGTTCAAGCGGGCGATACGTAGAAAGGCAGCAGGCGCACTGGCGCAGTGACTGATATTTGATACACAAAGGCGCGAGCCGCGGGGCAAAAGTAACTCGTTACTAACGCCAAATTACAATGATAAAAGTAGTGAAATTACTCTTCCGTTACATTGAGAAAAATGTAATTAAATTACTGGCTCGTTACTGAAAAAAGTAATTTTGTTACAGTAACGCGTTACTTTCGTTACGTTACTACCCAGGTCTGAGGATGTGGTTGCAGGAAGTATCCATCCAAGGTACAAATGTAAACTGTAAAATAGATACAGGAGCAGAGGTAAGTGTTCTACCCTGGAAAGAGTATGATGATTTAAAGTTGCCTAAACTGTTGGAGAAAACTTCAATTGTGCTAGTTGCATTTGGTAATTCTAAAATCAAACCTGTAGGTACTGTCAAACTTGAATGTAAGCATGTGAAAGATTTGGGAGGTAAGCCTATAAAAATAGACTTTGTTGTTGTAGACCAAGATTTTAGGCCATTATTGGGGCTGAGGGATTGCAGGAAATTAGGTGTTGTTGGAAAGATAGATTCATTAGGGATATGATAGTGGGAGGGTCAGAAGAAACAGACTTGATTATAATCTTTGATTAATATTTTTATGTATTATCTACTTTATTATTATTAGATTTTATAATTCTAAACATGTAGGAATAAACGATTTCATTTGTCACATTACTCTAAGGCCTAGATAAACTGTAGGCCTGTCTCAGTGTCCTGCTATACTATAATAGGCCTACCTATTAAAGGCATTATTATTACTCACTTGATTAAAAATAGTTGTTAGTATTCTTGAGTGTTCACAGTTGATCAGATTCAAGGCTCATTATGTACCACGAAAGCAACCAGCTGGAGTCACTCCAATACTGTTTATAAGGGGTTATCCTTATCATGTGTTCAGTCTGATTATTGAGTGTATTGAATTGTATTATTGATTGTAAACTTAGGGGAAAGATGTGATAGTTAGCTAGTGTTAGTGAGCCTAGGTTGGCTACACTGCAGTCGAGATGGCGCACATCTAGAGAGAACGTAGCGACTGTCAGCTACTCACATTTAATACTAACGTATGTAGAATAAACCACTAATTGGACTTACTACTAAGGTGTTATTAATATGCATCCTGAAATATCACAGTTGGCGCCTATTAATCGCGTCCTAAAATAGCGTTTTAGTCCATAAAATTTAACAAACCACCCAAAAAATTTTCGCCTTCGGCGAAATTGCCTCCGCCGGCTGGGGCTTTGCCCCAGACCCCTGCTTTACTGCGCGACCTCATACGCCCCTACTTCATGCCAGCATCCCGGGCCTTTTCGACCCAGTCCGCGTCTGCTGGCAATAGTGTTGCCGGATTTTAAGTAAATTAGCCATAATACTAAAATATATTACTCCATACACATTAACAAAATAACAAAAACAAATATTTAAAAAACCAACCTATTTATTGCTTCGTTCCCTAATCCCAACTAATGAGTAAACGTTGCTCTCCTCCACTTCCCCATGACCCATCTAGCCGAATTTGACACGATAGCGATTGAGCCGAGCGAGGCCGAAGACTGCCACCAGTCCGCTGTCAATGCAGACATTCAGTCAGTCGCTCTAACGTGAACCCACTTCTTTTTGGTGGTTTTTCAGTTTTGACTGCACAAAAAATACATTCTTTCGCGATTGCATTCAGCCCATTACTTCATTCTAAAACGCACCAAATGCACTGTAAAAAGCTGAATTTAAAAAATTTTGCCGGTGGCGCTATAGTCTGGGGGCTCTGCCCCCCAAACCCCCTGTGCTTGGTCCCTTTCCCATGAATTTGCATGGGAGACCGTTTTTTTCCTGATCATAGTTGGCAACCTTAACTGATAGGCTGGTAGGCCACAACCAGGATGCACAATGGATTCAAGACAAAATAGTTAGGATGAGCGATATTAATGAGATGAGATTCGAAGGTATAACTGTTGATGAATTAAAGTCGACAATCAGTGCTACACATAGCTGGAAAGCACCAGGTAATGATAATATTTAAAAAAAATTATTGAGAAATTCAATACTACCCACAATCAAATTAGAAAATGTCTCAACAAGTTTATAAATGGAGTAAAAGAAATACCCGAATTCTTTACTGAAGGATAAACTTTTTCAAATCGAAGGATAATGACACGAAGAGGTGTTAGTACAAAACCTCGAAAGTGCATTATCCCGAAAGTGCAAAACACCGAAAATTTAAAGCTTTTTCACGAAAGTGCAAAACCCCGAAAGTGTAAAACCCCGAAAAGGTGAAATCACCGAAAGTGTACAACGCCGAAAGTGTAAAACCCCGAACGTATAAAGCCACGAAAGTGAAAATTCACGAAAGTGCAAAACGCCGAAAGTGTAAAGCCCCGAAAACGTTATATTACCGAACTCTTGATCATCGTAGTTCAATCTCGCGCAAGTGCAATTCCCCGAAAGTGTAAAACCCCGAAAGTGTAGAGCGCCGAACGTATAAAGTCACGAAAGTGAAAATTCACGAAAGTGCAAAACGCCGAAAGTGTAAAACGCCGAACATGGCAAGGATGTGTTTACGAGTGGCTGACGCCAATCACGGGGAGTTAGGGGCCGAGCGACACGCTCGTGGATAGTCTTGTCATATGAAGGTCGCCTTTCGCGGCATTCAACTTTTATTTACAGCTTTCTTGATGGCATGCAATAAGAGGTTACCCTAAAATGATTTCTTCCGCTCTCGGCTACCTGCTCCATTCAGCACGTGCGTGCGTGCCTCGTACAATGGATGAGGGGATGAACAGCATGAGCAACATCATATTATAATAAACGTGTATTGAAAACTAAAAACTAAACTATCTGCACAAATGCAGGATAGACAGTGTAGTGTGACAATGTGTATTTTGATTAACTAGGAAAACGCTTAAGTCCCGCCGCGTTGTTGGATGAGCGTAATTGGTGCAATGAGCTGCCATGTGTTATGCGAATTTTCTGTTGTTCTGTGGCAAAATCATTACTAAGTTGAAATTTTTTTAAATTAAATTAAATTAAATTAAAAATTAACCTAATTTTTCAATTTTTTTTTAATTAATCGTAATTGTTAAAAAAATCGTAAAATTGCGATTTTTATAAGAATTAATTTCTCGATTGCGCTCAAATTTTACAGTAATATATGCATTCATAAAATAAAGGTTCTGCGAAAAAATCATTACAATCGGATAAAGCATGTAGGTGTTATAAGTCAAAGAATTGTTTAAAAAAAGAAAAAACATGTAAAATTTCGTTTTTTATGATTAATATTTTTTCAATTGCGCTCAAATTTCACAAAAATATCTTAGTTCATAAAATAAAGGTTCTGTGCAAAAATCATTAAAATCGGATAAAGCATGTAGGTGATATAAGTCGAAGAAATTTTTTTAAAATCGAAAAAAATCGTAAAATTGCGATTTTCACGAGAAAAAATTTTCCGATTGCGCTCAAAAACGTGGCAGTTCTAAGTTCAGAGATTTCGAAGGCATCCATAAAATTTCATCGCAATCGGAGTATTGGTTTAGCCGGAATCGTGTGGACAAACAGACAAAAATACAAAAAGAAAAAAAAAAAGAAAAAAAAAAAAACATTCCGGATTTTTTTCTCCAGTGTAGTGAAATGGAATCTTCGCTTCGCTCGCTACGCTCGCTACGCTCATCCAATTAATAATTTCCGGGTATAAGAAAGTTTTTTTCAGTTTGACCCCAATTTTTTTATTTTAAAAAATAAATATTTTTCCCCATCCTGATTGGACGAAAAGTACCCTTTTTAGAGAAAATCCAAAATACCCATCTGCAAAAAGGCTAAAAATGGGCAAATTTTGGTTTTTCCCGGGAAAAGTCAAATATTTCTAGTATTTCTACCATTTGTGATACAAAAAATGTAAGATATGCAAATAATTCAGAAAAAGCTTGTTTTAGGATTGTACATCAAATTAACGTATTTACTCAAAATGAAGCTTTAATGCTAAATAAAAAAATTCCCAAAATTCCTTAAAAAAACACGAAATTTTGAAAATTTGCTTAAATAACTTAATTTTGAAAAAGAAAATCTGGTAGTGAAAGGGTTATTAGTCGGGATTGCTGGTGGCGGCTGTCGGACCGCCAACATCTGGAATCAGATTCTCTAACTTTCCATATGAGCGTTCTCTGTTGGTCCGATATACATAACTATGAAATGTCGTGCTATGTTTTTTAACATTATAAAAGCATAAAAACATTCCAAAAAACAAATTCTAATTATTAACTTACAACATCCCAGACAAAGCAATATAAGTCCAGTCTTGGGGTCGCTACTTTTTAAAAGTAGCATGCTATCGCTAACGCTACATGCCCCGAAAAAGTAGCTTCGCTACTTTTTCGCTACTTTTTTTCAGATGTTGCGACGCTACATTCGCGCTACTCAAGAAATATAGCGCGCTACTTTTCCGCTACATGTTCCCGTTTAATCGGGGGTCGTCGAGATCCCAAATTATCCCGTTTTTAAAGCCTTTTGACGTCGTGCCGCAATGATTTTTAACTCCATTTACATCAACTCGATCGTGATCTATCATCAAAAGCACATAGTTTCGGTTTCCATTGTGATAGAAGGCGTTCTTTCAACGTTTAGGCTAGGCTAGGCCCTAGTCTAGGCCTAATTAATCTTTGGCCTAATGATCAACATTCATATTGCATTTCTTATTTTCAACAACGTGTTTTTCGCGGAATCACTGCAGAAGAATGCAACAAACAAGGTTCGGAATAGGCCTACTGGTGCCGTACAATAGCGATATAGCCTGGAATGTCCCAAGGGAGGAGGGATAGGCACTAATCACTTCATTTTAATATGCAATTCAGACGATTGGCGTAATTATTGAGCGGCTTATGCTCTAGTCTAAATCAATAATACGACTTCTAATTATCGTGGATAGTGGATACATCTTATCTTTGTTTACGACCCTGAAATAGCACTCAAGATGCACCACGCAATCTAATCACTGCAATATTTTGGTAAAGTCAGCTCACACGATGTGACAGATCGGCCGTCGGCGATCGCTCGCATCCTTCGGACGACGCCGAGAGAGAGAGAGAGAGCGAGACAGAGACTCACTGTGAGAGAGCGAGGGGGATGGTGTGGAAGTGAGACGAGATTACGGGCCGGTCTACACAGCGGGCACATGACGTGGCGCGGCGGGCGTTACAAGTTAGTTTGCAGTGCCGACTTTTGACTTTACATGGTACCTGGGACTGCTGGCCCCGGAACTTAAAAAGTAGCGCAAATATCACGCTAACGCTACAAAAATTGTAGCATGCTACCGCTACAATATGCCCCCTTAATAAAGTAGCGCGCTACTGGCTCCGCTACACGTAAAAGTAGCATGCTACATGTAGCGCGCTACTTGTAGCGCGCTTCTCCCCAAGACTGAATATAACCTACACGGTTGTAGTTTAAAAATATGAAGTAGCCTACCGTTGACGGACGATGGGAACTTCAATTGCAATAATTGGAGCCCATGGCTAAGTACAGAATTGTGGAGTAAATTACGAAGTTTTAATGAAGTAGCCAGGTATACAGAATATGATTGACCAATAGTAAAAAGTACTATTCTCAGCCCGCCTAATTTACATCTCGATAAAAAAAATCAGGAAGGCTATGGCTCTCCGAGTACACAAACGTATTTTATTATTATTTTTATTATTATTATTTATTTATTCAATAACAGAATGCAAAATATACTCCAGAAATAGGATGCAATAAAAAACAACACACAAACGAACAAACTTAGGCTATATAATTGTAATCAGGGTAGGGTCAAAACCTTGGCAGTCCATGAAAGTTGGCTGAATGAAAGAGTACCTTTAATAAAACAGAGATTTTTTTTTGTCGGGACATAACCTCACTATCGGTCATTATATCTCGTTTTTTGGACAATAGTGTAGCCAGCACAGCTAGTGCAATATTAAATTTTGTGTATCGGTTTTCTGGATATAGTTTCTTAACACCTATGAATAGCTACAACTTCAACTATAAGGACAAATAGATTTCTGAAATAACAGTTGATATACGATTTTTTTTGTCAAACGGTACAAATACGAGTTTTTTTTAGTTTTGCATCGTCTAGCAAAAAAAAATCGTACACCAACTGTTATTTCAGAAATCTATTTGTCCTTATAGTTGAAGTTGTAGCTAAAGGTGTTACGGAACTATATCCAGAAAGCCGATTCACAAAATTTATTTTGCACTAGCTGTGCTGGCTACACTATTGTAAAAAAAAACGACATAATGGCCGATAGTGAGGTTATGTCCCGCCCAAAAGAAAAAAAAACATTTTTTTTCTGTTTTAAGTAAGGCCCTCTTTCATTCAGAAAACTTTTCAGTCATGTTTCCTCAACTTTCAAATTATCGGACAGAGGTGGTACAACAATTTTCAGTTATACGCAATAGTCATAACAGAAAAATAACAATCAGATATTTATTTGTGGCCACATTACAACAGGACAGATGTCCCACAAGTGTAATTTACCAAACTATAACATACAAATCGCAACAATACAATGTAAAATTAGTTACATATAAATGACTATAAAAAATATTTAAACATGAATGTATGTGAGTGTGAGATGATGAATGTATGTATGTATGCGTATTGCGTTGTATGTATGATTGAGTGAATGATTGTGTGAGTGTGTAAAGTGGAAATATGAATTGTATGTGAAAGCACGAGCGACTATAGACATTAGTGAAGTTGATTATAATATTTCTTTTAGTTGTTTTCGAAAGTGATGGATGTTACTATTGTGCAAATCTAAATTAGACCCATTCAATGATAAAAGATTGTTGTACGTAGCCTGCATCCTTATTAAACACGAATACTTGTGCACATCAATGCGGCTGGAGGGAAGATGAAACAGTTTATGAATTCGAGTGTTCCTTGGTGACACCGACACCTAAAACGACAGCCACAGCTTGAGTCACATGTTATAAAATAGTACGTCATTTTGACTTCATAGATAAAAAATTGTGATTAAAAAAATCAATTACAGAAAGTTGAGTACTACTACTAAGGTATAGATCAGTGTATCTTGAGCGTCTTAAAGGCACATTTTAGATTATTTTTTCTAGTAAGTCAGTGCAATCGAGGTAACAAGATACAAATTTCTTATGTCAATCATTTTACGCTCTTCTTCAAGAGGAAGTAATGGGCTTCTCTACACAAACTGGTATACTTTAATCTGTGGTAGACCACACCATATCTTTAGACAACTCTAGCATAGTCAAGAATGAGTAAAATAATGATTATAGATACATTTTACTTCCTACGGATAACAGTATAATAGGGAAGTCCATATCACAAGTACGTCTCACGAAATCAAAAATTCTTAAACGCACGCTTCAAAGCGTTAACAATATAAGCGCGATATGATTGATTGATTGATTCGATTGGTCGATTGATATGACGGATATTAATTATAATATGTGCATATTAAAGTTTAATTGGATGAGCGTAGCGAACGTAGCGAGCAAAGCGAAGATTCCATTTCACTACACTGGAGAAAAAAATCCGGAATGTTTTTCATTCTTTTTTTTCTGTTTGTATTATTGTGTGTTTGTTAACACGATTCCGGCTAAACCGATACTCCGATTGCTATGAAATTTTATGGAGGCCTTCGAAATCTCTGAACTTAGAACTGCCACGTTTTTGAGCGCAATCGAAAAATTATTTCTTATGAAAATCGCAATTTCACGATTTTTTTCGATTTTTTTAAAATTTCTTCGACTTATGAGTCTGCAATAGCTTGAGAGTCGAAAACGTACATATTCTGGAGCGAAAATGTTGGAAAGTATTGGATCAAACGGAATCGGTTTTTTTCCTATCATTAGATCAAGACTTTAACTACACACGTAAACAAAAACATTCTAAAGTTGTGTTTAATATTTAGCGCTAATTAGGTTTGCAAAGTATCGAAATCTCGAAATTGTCCTATGCCAATCGATTTTCTGGAGCTAGTAGTACAGTGAATAATGAACAGATTGTCATCGGGTTTGATTTTTTTACGAGAGGAAGAAATATACTAGACACTTAAACAATCACCTGCCCATATTTCGCGGTCAGTTTTTTAGTATCTTTAAGCCAAAGTGCTCCTTGCCAAACCATCAAAACAGAGACACAATGATTTATTTAAATAACGCAATAACATGAGACCTGTTCTACATTGAAGTTCATAGATGTATCTATGTACTAAAGTCAAAATATTTGTATTTTCTTACCCGCGTACCCTGAAAACCATAGGCTAAATATAGCAAATTTTCACTGAACTGTTGGATGTGTTGTTGCGTAAAGTGGCGCCCTCTACCGAGCACGGACTTCGCCACGCCCGTAGCTCTCATATCTGTGCGCTAGGTGATATCAAGGAGGGGGATGTAA
>JAMZAV010014898.1:0-10369 GCA_024449915.1 Sweltsa coloradensis | reverse complement strand
ATAAATACATCTCACAAAACGATTTTGTTGAATGAGAGATTTGTGGTGAATTCATTTGGTTCGGAAGGAAATGTGGGAATTGCGTTTCCCAACAGAGGCCAGGAACAAATCTTAGATTAATGGCTTTCCCTCGGAGCTTGTCGCCTGTATCTTGACTTTCTTATCTACTCTATATCTCCGTCTAGTTAGGTTTGCAGGGTCACGTCCATAGGCCATCCCCTGTTGGAATCTAAGACAAAAAGGACTCTCTTTTAGTGAAACGTTCAATGTATACTGAACAGCCACCAACAAACTGACAACGTGAAAGGGAAAAAAGGCAAACATCGATCGTTCTTAACCGTTAGTCACTTAAACTATTGGCAGTGTAAGTGAACGGTCTGGCGGGCAGCGTTTCCCGGCAACTCTTCCAACCGAAAGAGAGGCGTCGGGTGCGAAGTGGTCGAGATTGGCTTCACTTCGGATGGCGAGACCGGAAATTGTTAGCGTCCTGTCTCTCTGCTTGTCGGCCGGCAAGGTTCGACCGAGGATCGAGCTCTGACCCTCGCAACGAGCTAATATCGCCAGCGGTATAGCCGCTGTCCACTCCCACTCGAACACAGAAGTTAAGCAACCTCGGGCGTGGTCACGAGGAGAGTGAGTGACCGCTCTGCCCTGAAACTCACGTATACCGCTGGCTAGAGCAGATGGAGGGTTCGAAAGCAAGTGTAACGGCTTCGTTCTCCTCGACGTCTGCTCGGCAGTCCGGGTTAGTGGAGGAACCTATATGACTGTCAAGGTTACACCGTTCTTTCGGATGGGACGTTAAGCCGTTGGTCCCCTTGGTACTTTTCGAAAGGAGTCGGCTACGTGCCGGTACCGGGTTTTCTCATGTATCAGGCTCCTCGTTTACCCTCCTGTATCAAGCTCCTGTTTCAGGCTCCTGTACTAAGCTCCTGTACTAGGCTCCTGTATCAGGCTCCTGTTTTACCTTCCTGTATCAGGCTCCTGTATCAGGCTCCTCAAGTAATGTGCTGATATTATGCTGACAACTTCACCCCGGAGTAAAATGCCGTCTAAACGCGTTTAGAAGGGTTAAAGTAAATATTTAAACGAGACGCGTTTTTGTATTATATAAAAGAGAGAATCGCTTTAGTCTGACGGGAATAAAAAATGAGAACAGTTCTGTCAATAAGGCTTATATCCCTAGTAGCACACGGAAATTTAGTTTATCCATGGCCCATGACCGTCGCGCCATGCCATGGCAAAATTGCAAGGGCCATACAAGAACCATGCACGATCATGACTAGTTAAGCATGGTTATTGCTAGGCCCATTGACGATTTGCCACGGAATGGATTTAGGTATATGGTTGACACATGGCCCATGCATGATGCACCACACGGCAGGGACAGTGGCCATGGCAACCACCTGGCACATAAACGAAGCGCCACAGCCCGGCTAGTTGAGCATGGAAATCACATGGCACATACACCGACGCGCCACAGCCCTAGCTCGTAGAGCAAGGCAACCACATGGCACATACACGACGCGCCACAGCCCGGCTAGTAGTTCATGGCAATCGCATGGCACTTACACGACGCGCCTCAGTCTGGTTAGTGGTGCATATGGCGATCGCATGGCACATATACGACGCGCCACAGCCTGGCCAGTAGTGCATGGTAATTACATGGCACATATTCGACGCGCCACAGCCTGGCCAGTTGTGAATGGCAGCCACATGGCACATACACTATGCGCCACAGCCTGGCCAGTAGTTCATGGCAATCGCAAGGCACATACACAATGTGCCACAACTTGGCTGGTAGAGCATGGCAATCACTTGGCACATACACGACGTGCCACAGACTGGCCACTGGCCAGTAGGGCATGGCAATTGCAGGGCAAATACCAAACGCGCCACAGCTTAATCGATCGATAGTGGCGCTATCTCTACCGCATTAGAGAAAATATTCATTAAATAATTACAATAATGTATTTATTGCCTCCATTAATTATTATTGTTAGCTAAGCTTGTATACACACGGTGCGTAATTTTCGGGTTAATATTTTTCTGTTACAATATAAAGCATAGAATTCATACTACAATCTCTGTAAGTATGAAACCAAGTTAGCACGTACGTGCACCTTCTACACTTGATTTTGTTGGTCTTGATACTTAGAAAAAAATTCAGTACTCTGGTATCTCTTCCGTGAGGAGAATCAAAAAGAGTCTTTTTTACCTCAGTACATTTGCTCCATACATGACAAGGGTGTCAGGGGTATTATCGTACATTTGCGCCACGCATGGCAAGCTCCATGGGCAGTACCACGCTAACCATGCAAGTGCCATGTTTAAAAGTCATCCAAGAAAATTGATTGTACTCGCGGCCAAAACGTTGCATGGCCCATCGACGAATGTCGGGCATGGCCCATGCGCGATCAACGTGCATGGCCCGTGCGCGATTACCACGCGTTTTAATGAAAAGTAGGCATGGGTATTTTACGCTTACCATGCATGTGCCATGTTTAAAAGTCGTCCATGGGTTTTGGTTGTACTCGCGGCCAAAACGTTGCATGGCCCATCCACGAGTGTTGGGCATGGCCCAAGCGCGATCAACGTGCATGGGCCTTGCGCGCTAAACGTGCATGGGCGTTGCGCGATTAGCACGCATGATGCAGAAAAGTAGGCATGGGTAACTTAAGCTAACCATGCATGTGCCATGTTTAAAAATCGTCCATGGGTTTTGGTTGTACTCGCGGCCAAAACGTTGCATGGCCCATGGACGAGAGTAGGACATGGCCCATGCGCGACTTTCACGCATGGTACTGACAAGTATGAGTACCTTGTGTCCTGCATGGCTATTGGCGCTAACCATGCAAGTGCCATGTTTAAAAACCATCGATGGGTTTTTGGTTGACTCGCGGCCAAAACGTTGCATGGCCCATCTACGAGTGTTGGGCATGGCCCATGCGTGGACGTTAAGATAATCGTCCATGGCCCATGCATGGCACTTAACGGTGTGCTACTAGGGATTACATCTCTGTTAAAATTGTTGAAAAATGCAAATTCTTTAATGAATAATAGAAGGGGATGTTTTCACGGACACTATAGTACATTTTAATATAACCCGTGCTGTCGCTCTTTAGAACTTGAGAATTCCGCTCCCGGAATCTCTATGACCCTTCGTGAGATATATAACCTTCACCCTTCACCCTGCGCTGCTAGGGAGGGTGTCATGGGCGCTTGCCTGGTTAGCTGGAGTCAAGCCACTGTTTGCGACCTGAATACGTCGCACAGTCGTGGTCGTGGTCGTGGTCGTGGTCACAGCGTACAGTGTGTGGTGTCTGCGTCTTACCACCAAGAGAAGACAAGTTATAATACTGTTATCCAAAGATTTGAATAAATTAAATAAGCTTTTGAAGATTATTTTTTTAAATTTCCTTACACAAATATATTGCTATGAGAAAACCACAACAATGACCTATCAACCAAAACAAGTGCACCTTACACTTATAATAAAGGAGAATAAATAAATAAATAAATAAATAAATAAATAAATAAATAAATAAAAAAAAATAAAAAATAAAAAAATAAAAAAAATAAATAAATAAATAAATAAATAAATAAATAAATAAATAAATAAATAAATAATAAATAATTAAATAAATAAATAAATAATAAATAAATAAATAAAAAAATAATCAATTAAATAAATAAATACATATTTAGAATCTACACATTCAGTCACCCAACTGATTTTCAGTGGGGGACAGTTAACCAAGGTGACCAAGCCAACCCTGCAGGCCCCAACGCAATCGACGAGTGAACGATAACCAACCAACGATTAATATTTTTAATAGGAAATATAGTAATCAGTGGAATGGACAGTGCGAACACCCGTGAATCAACGCCAGAATCAACACGGCCGATTCAGAACAACTTTAAATTTTGTATTATGTACCTCGTTGCTAGGACGGCTCCAAAGTCACCGTTTACAAATTCCTAAGACAAGAACTGATTGACTCAAGTCCAAATCAGAAGCTAAAACTTCTGACTTTAGCGGGAATCGAACCCTGGAACTTCAACATTGGATGAAGGTAGGCTAACCACAAGACCAACGAGCCACACAAATAAAAAGAATATCACCAATACATCTAATATTATTAGGTTATCGTTTTAATAGAACGTTTCCAACTGAACTATTACCTGGGCTACTTACTTTCTCTTTCTCAATTTTTAATCCGGCGTTTGTTTTCTGACTGAAGCACCATGAAATATACCTTGAGTCATGGTTGCCGGTCACCACCTCATGTGTTCCATGCGAGGTTGCATTCGAGAGGAGCCGAGTTCAAACCCCGTCCCCGGCAGACCCGACTGAGAGTTTTCTTCAAAGGTTTCTCTAGTCGTCAAGGCGAATGATGAGCCTTAGGACATTCCCCTCCTAGCTAACTGACATCCTAATGACCTAGAGTCACTCACGTGTTGGCTTCCCTAGACTTAAAGCGAGAATTCCTTTTAAAAACTGTTTCTTAAGTTGCTGGAGATCGATCCAATAAGAATTCCGTGCACAATACCTGAGCTATCTTGATCGCAATCAATTCCTCAATTATATTTTAATTTGCTTGTTGTATGTGTATTTGTAGATTTTATTACAAGGTAATCAATTTTCGTTTTATTCAATATTACTAGCTTATCCCTGGAAAGATGCGAAGATAGAAGAAGAATAGGCTACAACAGAGAGGATACCTCATTTCAATAACCGACTTATTATCCTTATTTGTTTATTCACAACTGTCGACCTATTTTATGAAGCTGCTGTCCGTTGGCAGAGATGAATGAATACAAGTAATTTATTTACCTTGACAGTTTCGACAGATCTCAGAGAAGCAACAAGCTGGCTTCTCTGGAATAGTTTATCTCACGTCAAATACATTCTCGACTCTCTACACCACAGTGCACGAGAATCTAGCAACCACACAGGCGATAGAGGTAGCCCGTGCGTTACAGCCGGGCCTATATCCGACACAGACAATCCTTACTGAAGGTTTCCTCCAAGACTTCCCACAGTGATAGTTAACATGCTATGAACATTGGACAACCTTGCCAACTTCAGCCTAGTTCTTGTTGAAAATACAGTACAATTTCATTCATTATTCAAGTTAATTTAAGAGCTCAACAAGGTTAAATTTTAATATCCAATAAACTGAAAGCTGTATACGTTTCGGCACCTGTAAAAAATTACGTTTTGTTGTTATTTTCTCAGTAACGCTATTATTGTAAATATTCGGTAGTAATGATTTTGTGACCGCTGGAACGAACACATAGTACTTGAAACTTTTAACGGGCAAACCAAATTAATTTTGTACGACAAATTAAACTAAATGGTTGGTTAAGTATTACTATATACACGCAATTCACTACCCCATAACGAAACACACTGGCCTTTAAACAACAAAACTTGTACATCACTATAATTAGCATGCAACAATGTTCCATTCTGCCGTTTAAAACTTTGACATGACGAATAACAATCAGTCCTGGAATAATAGTTGGCATATTTCTCCCAAACTTCTTGGAAGTAGAGACGTACGTAAGGCGATAAAACGGAAACGGCTTGTCTAAGGAAATACAAGCCCGCGCTTTATTTACTCCCAGCACCATTCTTTTCTAATAATGAATCCACTCATTAATTCTGATAAAGCAGACATCGCGAAAATAAACCGGAAGACCTGGCTTGCGTTTCATATAATTAGAACAGCACACTGTGTCATTTATCATCACTGCACTATAAATCATTCTCTACAAATCGCAATAACAGATGTAGTTTTAGAATGGGTCACGGTTAACAAATAAAATAGAAATGGGACTTGAGATAATGTGTCAATGCTGTTGTATAAATTGTGAGGATTCTGACTTGAGCTTACTAATCTTTATAATAGGGAAACAGGTTATTTAAACAATTGTATGTCCTTTGCACTGTTGCTCGGGTATAGTTTTTGAACCATCATGTTTCGATGGAAGATTCTCCGTGCTATACAAGGGAGTGAAACTAGATCGTCATCAGTTTGATTACGGTTCTGGCAATTCTGACTGAAATGTCACTTATTTATACATGAGAAATTTCTAAGATTATTCCCAACCTATTCGAATTCTTCGGCATGAAGACGTCCATATAACTTCACTGTCGTGTATACTGGGTGTAGAGAGTAACAAGACATAATACGTTTAGTCGTTACTCGCAAGTTAATATAAGGGTGCGACATTCACCTATAGGTATCACGCTTCTGTCCGTCTGTCTGTCTGTGTGTGTGTCACTTCCTATGATTTAACATCTATAGAAGGCTAGATCCCCAGTTTTCAATACGTCCGTACAGGCGCGAGCGTAGCAAATTGAAGCGTCAATCTGACCTATTCAAGATGGCGATTTGACGTTTCTATTTATAGCTTGTGCAGCATGGGAATGCACAAACAGAAACAATAAGAAGTTATTGCACAAGGGAATTTAGTAATCATTTGGTGTTAATAGCTAATATGCTCACCTGTCAACCTGACAGCTATCTTTAAAAATGGGCTACAAATCGCTACACCTAATTTAAAATTCAAACTGACCTATTCAAAATGGCTTCTAATTGTCACGCCAGTGGACCAATGACTGAGGATCTAGCCTACTATAGATGTTAAATATCATTGGTCACGTCTCACGATAAAAGCCGAACATACCTCCGATTGACATGCGTTTCTTTAATTGACATTGCCCTTGAACAATGATGGTGCGTCAGGATGGTGGGTCAGGAGAGAGGGTCAGGAGAGAGTGTCAGGAGAGAGGGTCAGGAGGGAGGGT
The DNA here is from genome assembly GCA_024449915.1 of Sweltsa coloradensis. Lineage (NCBI taxonomy): Eukaryota > Metazoa > Arthropoda > Insecta > Plecoptera > Chloroperlidae > Sweltsa > Sweltsa coloradensis. The sequence goes on along the minus strand of JAMZAV010014898.1, from coordinate 3,549 downwards.
CAGGGGGGAGGGTCAGGAGAAAGGGTCAAGAGAAAGGGTAGGGGTAGGGTCAGGAGAAAGGGTAAAGAGAGAGGTCAGGGGTAGGGTCAGATGGAGAGTCAGAGGGAGGATCAGGATGAAGGGGCTAACCCCTCGGATAATCGGAATATTTCTGTACTCGACACCGCCAACAGTAGTGGAACGCTAGAACAAGTCTTATATAATAATAACGGTAAACGTCGGTATTTATTTTCAGAACTCGCGAACCGTGAGTGACATGTCAATCATACTTGGAACTCAGAACTGGGCTTCGCTTTGAATATTGTTTGCTTCGATAAGACCCATTTTCTTATACAATTATTATTGTTAGTCATCAAGTCCGTTCACTCATAGTTTATCCCGTGTTGTGAAATTCATTTCCGTCATAGTTTGACCAACCCACTTAGTATACAGTATGTATATGTGTGTGTGTACGTCTGTTTTCCACAACACAGCTGTTGTTTCCTATGAGCCTCACTCCGCGTTATCAGAGAAGCTCCCAGGGCATGAATTAGTGCGCAGCTGGGCGTATTTTGCCAAGTTGGAAATGAAATGTGACTGTGTAGTCGAAAAATCTTTCTAGCACGAGTATTTAAAATTACTACTACTAATATAACCTATTTATCTGTCACTCATTCCCTGCCTTGCATTCTATGCTATTGAAATGGAGGTTTAGTAAAGATCAGCATGCATTCACACTCTCTGCATTAGTGCAGACAGCAAGACACGTCATAATGATACAAAACACTGAAAAACACGTTTCGTTTTAAGTAAAAAGAGGGGGTAATTTGTGCAATTGGAAAAATCCTTAATACAGTCCATGGAAGCTTCACTATGAAGTTTGTAAGATACATCAATCCTGTTGTCAGGTGGACTGTTCAGGGTTGCCACCCGTCCGTGAAATCACCATCTCCAAGGCAACCATTCCGTGTTCCCGCCATTTGTTCCGATAAGTAATTCCAATCATTGTTTGTCACTTTCTTTGGAATTGCTCATAAAAGTGATAATCTAGTTTCCGGCGGGGTCTTCCTAGTCCCCCCCCCCCCTAATTCCGCGCACGGGGGAAACAAACAAACTTTCTTAGAGAGGGAAGTTGATCAATCTCGTTTTATGTCAACTACTTTTCCGCTGAAACTTTTAAGCCGATCCAAAATGATCGATAACATCTGTTTTCTTCTTTGTCCTCAATCGTTCTTCGTTTCTCTTTCGATTTCAAGAAGACCTTTAGGCTCCGGTTTTATTACGTGGAAATATACTGGCGCATATAATTGTGAACTGAGAGAGCTGTATCGTATGCTACATAAAACTTTATGAGTGGGGTTTACTACAATGAAGAAGTTAAGCGAAACGTAGAAAGATTTGAGCATTGGAATGATGATGTGCTATTAAGACGACGTCTTTGAGTAGAGTGATTTTATATCATAAGATAACGATAAAGTTGGACTTCATTATCACTAGAAAAATAAAATCCCTTCTTAGAATGAGAAAAGCCCTGACGTTGTCGAAATGATTGGTATTTACTTTCAGTCTTCTCGTTTTAGATTTCCTGTCAACGATGCATTATAGTTAATTATATTCAGTGCTTAGCTGCGGTGTCATAACATGGAATGAGAGCTCAAGCGTGGACAAAGTTTTTACAAAAAGAGTACAGAGGGCAATGTTAGGATTAAGCCAAAGGACATGTAAACAAATTCTTATGAGATTGAGAATATCATCTTTGTGTTAATGACGAAATTCATTCATATTATACTTGACGATTGAAAGATGTTCACACTGTGAAATATAATTCAGGTGTTTTCAAGAGAAGCTCAAACATTAATTGTGAAAGATTGTACAATGAAGTACCTATAGAACAATTAAGAAAATTGACTCGTTTTATCGTTTTAAGACAGTTTTTAAGGGTAGTTGTATTATTCATTCTGTAAAGTGTCTGTTTTTGTAAATGATGTTTTTGTTATGATTTTATTAACCATAAATGTATATTTGTTTGATGATGTTATCAGTGATAAGTAAGCATGATGTATGATGAATAATAAATGAAATTAAAATTAAGTGAAGTGTGACACATCTTCATTTAAAGTGGGTCGTATCAAAAGAGTCTCGCTTACATGAATATAACGGAATCTTTACCTTGGGTTTGAGGCAAGGTTTTTCGAGCGACAACCTAAAACGGCTTTCCTGCCCCAATGTTAGGTCTACGTTTCTCTTGTTTGAGAGGCTCTGGAAATATTTTACAATGGATAAATCTAGTTTTGCGTCACTAGCAGAGAGTGGGAAAAATACATAGCTATGTATCCTCGTTATATTTGAGGTATTTCTTTTACTTCTTTCGTGTAAAAGCTTTGTTGTCAATTGAACGCGTTTCTTTTGAAAGGTTAGATTTCTATTTGAAGCTCAATTCGCTTGTGAAATCAAAAACGCCTCCAGGACGTGCCAAGTGTCGTGCGTCGTCGTCGTCGTCGTCGTCGTCGTCGTCGTCGTCGTCGTGGTCGTTGTTGTTGTTGTGTCTAGTGAACGAACTCTTGGGGAACATTTTTGTATTTAAAACATTGTTTTTTTTCAAGTTATCTCTCAATGATACATAGCGTATAACCGGAAGATGATTGATATCTAACGATGCCTGCAGTTACTGAATACACAGTCCAGGCATGCAGAAGGGTCCGGGGGGGGGGGGGGCAACTTTGATTACATAAAACTAATATATTAAAGAGGATGTTATTTAGTACCTAATTTAACAATTTAGAAATATATAATATACCTTTTATAAGATAATAATAATTTATATAGTCCCTGCACATAAAATCCCTGGTGACAAGAAAATAGAACTACAAGTCTTGGTAATATGTAGTTGTAGGCCCCTTCACATTAATTATTTTTTGTTGTCTTCCCAATAAATTAAGCAAAGGGACGGTTTGTTATAAAACGAATAAATAATTTTACTTGGTAAAAATGTTACATTGTGATTTTCTACAAATTCATTTTCTATTGTTTGTGTTTTTATTGCATGGCATTTTGTATAAGCTAATAATAAAAAAATTGGACCGGCACCTCCACCATTCCCCTAAAACAAATGTTTTTTGAAATCAGAAAATCGGTACGTTTTTTTAACTATCGTTTTGTCCCCTCTAATACCCGACTTGAACCGAAATTTCTGTTATCGGCTCACCTCTAGATAATTATTTAATAAAACACAATCTTATTTAAGGCTCTACTGGACCCTGTATTATTTCGGTGTGTTGCAGTGGTTTCGTACTTCCATCGTATCTAACGACACAATTGAGATATCTTTATATTTTTTTTTTATTTTACTCAGTAAAGACGTCCAATGAACGTGTGTTGAGTACTTTTTCCAAATTGTCCTTGTTTTTAAATAAAATTTGTTAACTTTTTGGGGAATATTTTAACATTTACCTGTTTTTCGCGATTTTTTTTTAGGCGTAACCAAGCACTTTTTGGAAAAGTACGCAACACACGTGTAAATATACACCTTCAACTAGCATTCCTAAAAATCTGAGAATTTTTTTTGACAAG
>JAMZAV010014896.1:0-13675 GCA_024449915.1 Sweltsa coloradensis | reverse complement strand
CCTAGTGGTCCGCAAAGACGACCAGAACGACCAGTATGCGACCAATGAAATTTAAGTAAACACAATTTGCACCAATAAATAGATAGATTTGCAAGGAACGTATCGTTTGCGTAGTTGTTTCGATTGTGTGGTCGAGACCAAGAAGCCGAGTTTATTACGGTCGTGGGCAGGTCTTTGAGGAAAGCGCGGTTATTTTCAAATTATATCATTAAAAATCATGGAATATGTCCACTACCGAAAATGTTCTGTAATTCACATAGGTAGGCCTACACAATAAATTAATCATTCATCATTCAAATCATTCATTTATTTAGTAAAATGATATGATTTGTAATATTTTAATGAGATATCACAATTTTCATAAAAAAAAACACGGCTTGTAAAAGGGCACGCACTTTTTCGGACCCAAAGGGCCCAGTCCTCAACAATCAGACGTTGAGTGAAACAATGAAAGTAACAATCCTCAGTCGAGCCCTGAGTGGTCGACCGGTCGCCTTACGGAACACAACCTTGGGTAAACTCAAATACGAATTATTTATTATTTATTTATACTTTTTTTTGAAGTCAAATAGATGCGTGTGTATGTGGTTACTGTGTTTTAGTTAAATATTGTATATTGTGTGAAAGTGGATTTACAATTTACATTCTCGTGTGGATCCTCTTACAAGCTAAAATATTTTGTCAGCTGTTGTACACTTCATCCTAGAATCGAAATAAATTATTGATATATATAAACATCAGCTTGATATTTTTAAAAAACTCGTCTGGAAACCTCAACCAAGAAAAGGGTCTCCAGAAAGAATATTCGAAATCCAACTAATTTACATTTTAGTGGACATTCCTGTGTTTGCCTCGGGCAAAGTCTAACCCCTCACCGGGAGGATGATTAATAGTAAAAACGACGTTGATGTTTTTCAAACCACAGGTCGCAAACATTTAAGGGTCAAATTATAATCAACAGAGGTCATTAATTTGCTTTATACGCAACGGGTTTATTTTATTCCCAAACCGCTCGCCGAACATAAAATAGTTCATTAACTGAGCGCACTGGAAATGTTTTTAATTTGTTTTAACTAGGCCGCTTCGCGAAAAACTTTTTTAGTCGCGTTTATGGAAAGAGCTTTTTGTACGTTTTTAGTTTGCGTGGGATCTCTTTACTTTTGCAAGGGCTTTTAAAAAGCATCGTATGTGATTGTTTTCAAGTTTCTATCGTTTTATTGTTAATAGCTATTTTATAAACCCTTAAAATACTTATATTGAACCTTTATTTCTATGCATTCTGGCTAAACTTTTTCCACTTTTTTTTTCAAAAGTTAATACATCAAACCCTAACCTTAACGCCCATGTAAATATGGACGTTGTTGCCCCACCCGTTTGGTCAGAATCGGCCCAAATGTCACGATAAATATCGCACTAAAATTCGAAAAAAAATCGTAAAAGTACGATATTCATGAGAAATATTTCTTCGATTGTACCCAAAAAACGTAGCAAGTCTAAGTTCAGAGATTTCGAAGGTCCTGTCAAATTTCTTTTCAAGATGCATATGCCTTTTCCCCGGTAGAGGCAAACAAACAGACAAAAAAACAAAAAAAAAAAACACCTGAGCTAATAATTTTGGGGGGTTAGTGAAATGGAAGTCTTCGCTTTGCTCATCCAATTATTCTTATAGGCCAACAGTAAGTACTTTAAACGACTTTCACAAATTTACTACAATCTTAAAAAAAAAATGAAAACCTTATTATAGTATTTAGTTTAGGCAATTTCGTTTAAGGGCGAGTCAACCGTAAGGTCATAAGCGCCACTCTAGCCTATGTGTGTGGGAGGACAGGCCCCGTGTTAGACAGATCCAGCCACAGACAGGATGCCTCACGTCGACTGCAGAGCTCGCCTCTAGTTTCTGGGAGTAAGACACGAGCCAATGTTGGTGGGCCCCAGAACGAAAAACCCGAGCTGGAGGTTTGACTTGCCTAACCTCTAAGGTTTTTGACATGACACTTGTTGTATATACCGGACTTGTCTCTTCTAGAGGTTGATAACATCTTGCGTAAGAATCTCCCAGCCTCATGCAGATCACATCCTCCGTCCTCAGGCATGGGCGCCAGCAGGAATTCGGGCAGGGGGGGCAGGCCAGAGCCCCCCACAATAGCGCCGAAACGAAAATTTTTAAAATTTAAAGTTTTAGTATGCGTTTGGTGGGTTTTGAGAAAAAAGCAGTGGCTGAATACAATACCAAATTTATGTAATTTTGTGCAGCGATACTCGAAACTAGTAAACCACCAAAGGAACTTAAAGGAACCTTCAAAATATTTTATCCCCCATTTCTATTTTTTTTTTTTTATGAAGTGTCAACTTTGATAAAATACTGAAATTTTGATTTAATATGCTTTGTCAGGGGGGGGGGGGGCAACTGCCCTCTTGCCCCAAAGAACACGTGCTTTAAATAAAAAACTATCTTACATTTAATTTGCATTTGTTTTTTAATTGTATGTTTGGACAATTGGGGGGGGGGGGGGCGCAAAATCATAGCCAAAAATCCAATCTTCTCAAGGGGGGGGGGTTTAGGGACAGGGGCGTACCAAAAAATTTCATAAGGGGGGGGGGTATTTAATTAATTCATAGACGAACCGGAAGGGTAAGTGGGGTAAGGTAATTTTGGTGAAAATCTGTGCGTTTTAAAATATCACAAAACAATTTTTTATCTACTAAAATTCCCTTTTTAATCTAAGATTTTCTCCTTCGAGGTAATTCTAGTGAAAATCTGAGCGTTTTAAGAAGGACCATCAGTGGGTGTTAATGGGGAAAAAAAAAACTAAAAAAAATTATTGGGGGGCGCGGATTGCGATTGGGGGTTTACGCACAAGGCTATTCAAGACGAAGAGTGGTGATAGATGAGGATGAAGTATGAACAGAAGGGAGGAGGGGAAACTGGTACTGGCACGTAGCCTACCCTTTCGAAAAGTACCAAGGGGACCAACGGCTTAACGTCCCATCGAAAGGACGGTGGGAACCATGACAGTCATATAGGTTCCTCCACTAACCCCGGACTGCCGAGCAGACGTCGAGGAGAACGAAGCCGTTACACTAGCTCTCAAACCCTCCATCTACTCCGGTCAAAAAAATCATGATAAACAGACGAAATTATAATTCTATCTATCATCTATCTATCTATCTATCTATCTATCTATCTATCTATCTATCTATCTTCTATCTATCTATCTATCTATCTATCTATCTTTCTATCTATCTATCTATCTATCTATCTATCTATCATCTATCATCTATCTATCTATCTATCTATCTATCCCAATTGCAGTGCTACGAACACTGTAAATAGTTTCCACGCCCTGTGGCAACAAAACGTGATATGTCAAGAAGATATTTTTATTTTTTGTTTGTTTTATACTTTCATTGTCTGCTCATAATATAAGTGACCGAGTCATCTCGCTAACTAGCGTGTTTGTTTAATTATCTATATTTAATGTATCAATTCTTTTACAATGATTTAAGTCAAATCCATGTAAGCTATAATTTGTGATTATAGTAACTGATTTTGTATACACCTATACTGCCTTGTACTATTATGTAACTATCTTGTTACTATCCCAATTGTTCGAATAAATCAATCAATCAATCAATCTATCTATCTATCTATCTATCTATCGATCTATCAATCTATCATCATCATTGCTGATCATTGCATTTGGATAAAGCATGTTAGTGTTATAAGTCGAAGAATTTTTTTAAAAATCGATACAAATCGTAAAATTGCAATTTTAATGAGAAATAATTTTTAGATTGCGCTAAAAAAAGTGGCTGTTTAAGTTCAGAGATTTGAAGGCCTCCATAAAATTTCATCGCAATTGGAGTATCGGTTTAGCCGGAATCGGTTAAACAAACAGACAAAAATTTAAAATTTAAAAAACATTCGGTTTTTTCTCCAGTGTAGTGAAATGGAATCTTCGCTTCGCTCGCTACGCTCATCTAACTAAATTGTAATTAACTGGAAGATTAATTAATTAGTTAAATATATTTTTCATGTATTATTTACTCCTAAAATAAGATTTCGTTTGATATTCAAGTCGACTATGTTGCGTGTTTATTTTGCACATAAAATTAGATTTAAGTGATTAATGTCATTAATTGAATTAACTTTATTAATGGGAAAGTTTCAAGAACTCAGGTTTGCCCCAAACCTGAGTTTAATTACATAATAATTATAACATCTTTTTTCTTTTTTTGTGCTTGTATTGTTTTAATTTGATACACCAATTATTGATTGTGGATCGTGAAATTGCGATAATTAGTTGAGATCAAAATAATTATTATATTCATTAATCAATTAATCATTAAGTTGTAGGAATTTTGTTTGGGGCACCAACATTTGGATTTATTGGCACCATGTTAGTAAAGTGGAAAGATTTTATGACAATCAGTTGAGTTTTAGCTAAACATAATTGTACGTAAGTCAAAAGTTTAGTTAGTGTAACTAAAATGTAATAAATTAGATGATTAATTAATTAATTATAAATATTTTTTCGGATATTTATTCCTTGTAAAACAAACTTTTATTTAAAACCAATGACGACAATGTAATGTTTGTTAAATATATTTTATGGTTAATTTATTAATTAATTAAATTAATTCAAGTATTAAGAAAGTTACAAGATCTCAACTTGGGTCCATCGATTTCTGGATTCTGCAGTATCAATATAAGTAAATTCATGCTTTCTTCTCGATTTGCACGTTGTTTGGCTATAGCCGGCACTATCTCGACTGTCTAGGAAACTAGGAGCCGGAAACAAGAAAAGTGTATTGGGATTTGCTCATGAAAGTGTTTTTTTTATTTTTTTTATTTTTAGTTCTTTAGTGCCCTAACTTGGTTGGGTGTGGGCAGAATCGGATCATATTTTATTCCCCAACAGATGTTGGCTAACAAAAAATAAAAAAATCCTGGGACCCGATTGGATGAAAGGTATGACCAGCACAAGGGTGTGAAATTTGGAATTTGCCTTAGTAGGAAAAAATTGAATTTAAAAAAATTATCGAAAATCGATCAAATTTTGGGTAGTCATCTTAGAACGGAACTTGAATCAAGAGCCATCCACGAACCCAAATCAGTCGTCTGTTTTGAAATCTGACCCATATTGGGCCCACAATTAAATTTACAGGGTATTCGCATGAGGAAAACCTCGTAATTTCCGGTCTCGACGAGATTTGAACTCGGGCCTCCCGAATCAGAGTCTTGTGCGTAGCGCTCAAGATAACACTGTCGGTGAGAAAAGTAGGAAAACATAATACAAACTATAGGAGGATTGAAGAAATTAAACAAAGCTTAGAGGGGAGAGACGTGGCATGGGGGGAGGTAGGGAAGATGCGAGAGACTGTAGACAAGCAGCAGGATACATCTGTAAATAAATTAATTAATTAATATATTAATTAATTAATTAATATATAAATAAATAAGTTGATAAATAAATTAATAAATTAAATAATTCATTCATAAATATATAAATAAATTCAAAAGAAACTTAGTAGAACAGGTAAATGTTATTTAACAACTAGGAAAATCTAAAGTCCCGCCGCGTTGATGGATGAGCTTTTTTAAGTTTTTAGTGTGCGTGGGATATCTTTACTTTTGCAAGTGCTTTGTTTTGCTGCCTAGTGCCTACGCATTGTAGGTGACTCTTGTCAAGTTTCTTTTGTTTCTTGTCAATTTGTTATATTTACCGTAAAAAACTTACATAAAAGCTTCATTTCTATGGATTCTGCCTAACTTTTTCAACTTTTTCTTTCAAAAGGTACTTCATCACCATAACCTTAATGTCCATGTATAATATAAACGTTGTAGCCCCACCCATTTGGTCAGAATTAGCCCAAATGGCACAAAAATATTGCACAAAAAGTCAAAAAACTTATAAGCTTTATTTCTATAGATTCTGGCTAACTTTTTCTTTCAGAAAGCAATACATTACATTACCTTAATGTCCATGTGAAATATGAACGTTGTAGCCCCACCCGTTTGGTCAGAATCGGCCCAAATGTCACGAAAATATCGCACTAAAATCGAAAAAAATCGTAAAGTACGATATTCATGAAAAATATTTCTTCGATTGTACCCAAAAAACGTGGCAAGTCTTAAGTTCAGAGAAAACGAAGGTCCCCTTCAATTTTCATCAAGATCGCATATGCCGTTTGCTCGGAATCGTGCGAACAAAACAGACAGAAAAAAAAAACAAAAAAAAACACCCGAGCAAAATTTTTTGGGGGGTCAGTGAAATTGAAGTCTTCGCTTCGCTTATCCAATTACCTCATGTCAGGCTAACCGCCAACTGTAGCACTGTTGCTAACGCTGTCCCAAACTGAATATCATACAGCCCTCTTATAATGAACTTGACAGAAACTGATTTTGAAAAAATAACTTTTTTAATTAACAAGCTTTAAAATTACTTTGTTAAATCCCGAACATTGTTAAAAGAGAGTTCTCTATATAAGTGGGCTCGACTGTAATTTGTATGAAAATGGAATTAACTAGGGATGCACTTCGATATTTTTTTAATGTCGATTATCAAAATGGTAATGTCGTTATCGAATCGATATTACCAACAAAGCTTGGTCCGACCTATAGTGGAACCTCAAGTGTGGAAAGTGTAGTCAAAACAATACAATCACGTTCCGTTTGCTGCATCGCTGTCTTCGATGTCGTCAAGTGTTTGGCTTCCGTTATCGACTGATAGCTCATTCCAAACATAAATCTTGAGTGTGACACCATCAGCCCAGCCAGTGCATGGCACAACTTGAGATAGTCTCCGTCTTTAGAGTTTGGTTCGTGCCACTATTGACCAATTATTTGATATTTCGATAATCGATACTGAATTTTGGTTATCGATTATCGAAATTATTATTGATTATCGATGGATAATATTGATTATCGTGTGCATCCCTAGAATTAACAGTCTAAAACAAGACCAAAGTAAACTTTTAAAACTTGGACAGGATAACGATGGTGAATAGACAACAAAGGCCAGGTTTACGTCTGATTCTGTAATAATTGTTGCCTTAAAGGGGTATCCGCTAAACTAAAAAAAAAAAATCATTGAGTCTAACTAGCTGTAAATTTTGAAATTAAGAGAAAAATTAATGGGTACACCATGACCCCGAAAAAAATTGTCAAACAGTAATTTTCGAGCTAGGTCCCATCAGCAAAAATCTCTTAAAAGAAATAACATGGGGACGATCTTTATGCCCAGTGACCTTGGAGGATTTTGATCCAAAATAATTGGTTATTTTTTTACGTACTGACAGACTTTTCTGTAAATCCGATATTTGTTTTGTTCTTGGGCAATTGCTTTGGTCAAAATAAATACTGATACCAAGAAGGGGAGTGATTTTGGGATCAATCATCATCATTCTGGGATTTTGGGAAAGCAGATTTCAGAAAATCTCCAAAACACAGTTTCCCAAAATTCCATGAAAAATTTTAAAAATTCGTGTAAAATCACAGTTACAAGACATAATTTTTTAAACGGTCATTTTAGTGTAGTATTAGTCTATAGATAGATTAAATGGTAAAAAATCATTTTGAGGGTAATAGTCCCTTTATTGTGTATTGAGAGAAAAATAATAAAAAATGTTCAATGAAAATAAAACTAAAGCCAACCAATTAAAAAGAGGGAAATTTAGAGGATATGGAAGAGAAAATTAACGAAATTCGTTTGATACAATTTTATTTATTTTATTACGTAAATGATGATGTGTTGAAACATGTACAATGTTTACGGACCTATAAAACTAAATATTCACCAAGTTCTTACAATATAATTTAACATATAAATATTTCTGAAGTTAAATCTACGTTTACAAAAATTAGTTACTAGTATGCAGAAAAAACAATGAGAAAAAAACAATATTCTTTTACAGATAGGCTACACAAAAAAATTAAATACTCTATACAACATATTATTAATGTATTTCATTGATATATTTATGTTAAATTATACTAACAAGAAGAGTGAATAATTAGTTTACACAATTAAATAATTCTTAATAAATATTTATAGTTTCATTTTCAATGTACAATGGTTTTAAGAAACTCAAATATCCCAGATAATAATTTTTTTTATTTTGAGATTCTACGTGAAAGAAACTTGGCTTTGTGCAAAATCAAATGCTAAAGTTGCTATGTACAGTTATGTTAGGAAGGTAAGTAAGTACTCGAGTTCTGCGATTTCATTCGTCGTTGAATGTGTGCGTACCTACAGCAATATTAATGTTTCCGGTTTTGTTTTATAGGTTTTAGCAAATACCCAACATCGTCGTTCAATATGAACTGTTTCTCAAGATTCTGTACTTTCATCGTGAATTTTTTTAAAACTTTTTCCGTTTGTTTGTTTATTTTGTACGTCATGATCGTCTCGTATAACGAAGAGGGGTTTAGAGTGTCAAGCGGCTTCGCAAGTAAGTTTAAGTGACTTGAAGGGATGGAGAACTTTCGTTTTTGGTTCGAAGTGCGAAACTTTTTTAGAAGTTCGTCGAGTTCAAAATTTAAAAGTTTGAGTTCGTGGTTTTTTAAAAATTTTTAAAATTTTTCCCAAATTTTGATTTTTAATGATATCCATTTATAGAGTATCTAGCATATATTATTCATGTAAAATCAATTCAAACACCAAAATGGATTAGCATAAATGTTAATATGGCATTTTAGTTTACTATTCAATCTTTCAAGTAGTAAGTAGTAACAGTTCTCCATTCACACCGATTTGAAAACCCAAGGGCCACTTTTTTAAAAAAACTTTCAAACAAATTTGCAAGAGTTTGTTCGAGTTTGAAGTTCAAAACTTTTTCGGTTCACAAGTTCGAGTTGGTTCTAAACTCAGAATTTAAGGTTCGCCCATCCCTAGTGACTTGAGAGCGTAGTATAGATGAAGATGAAGACAGTAGTAGAGATGCAGATTGGCCCTACTCAAAATGCGCGCACTTGGATTTTGATGATTTCTGCTCAACGGTTGGTAATATCACTACCAAATTTTGCATGAATGCAAATAAAGTACGTTTCTATTGATATCCACATTTGGGGTTTGCAAAAAATTTCCCTTAGAGATCCATTGCGAGAGGTAAGTCCAAAACGTGAAAAACTGGGAAATCCAAAACAGGTTTAAATTCTGGAAATTGAAATTCCATAAAAACCGTTATCTTACGATTTACTAAATAAACGTGCGTTGATGTAAACGTCGATATCCAGTATGAAATTTTGCGTAAAAAAATCTGTACATTTAGAATAAATTCCCAAAGTTGACCCAAAATTGAGTTAATTACGGAGATTTCATGTTAAATCCAAAATCGATTGATTAATTTAGGAATATGCGTTATGCCTATGTTCATAGTTTGATTCTTTATTAAGTTCCGTGTGAAAATATGATACCGATACCAATGGTAACTTCCATTAAGAGGGGGTCGCTGAGTGTAATATACCGAATATGAGGCCAAACTTTTTTAATATTTTAAGTCTTAAATCACTTCTCGAATAAATGCGAGCATCGGCTTTTTACGCACCAATTCCAAACACCAAGTTACAGCGCCTTGGACAAGGACGAAATAGTTCACTGTTGTTCTGGCGCTGGCCAACAATACGGAGGCACGGAGGACGCACGCTATCTCAAAGTAGTTCCGGCCTACTGACGGTGACGCGTGATGAACAATGATGGGGATAAGACGGTCCGGTAGAGATAGCCCTACGTATCAGGGGAAATAGATGCAGGATAACGGCGAGTAAAATTTAAAAAAATTTAAAATCAGCTGGCTGATCATCCCCAATAACGGGGCTCAACTGTAATTTATTTTCTCTTCTTATACAATACTTTGCATAAACTTTGTAGATAGTAATGTCCTTTTTCTTTCAATTTCATAAATTAAATTGTTGATAGTTAAATGTTTGATTTTTCAATTTTTCTTAAATTCTATTTTTTTTTAAATTTGATGACCAAAGTTGGGGTCGGCTATATTCGGGAAATTTACGGTAACTTAGGGATGGGAAAAAGCGTTTTAATTTCGTAAAGTTTAACCCTTTTTGAACTAATCAATTTTTTAAACATTAAATTTTTAAACCCCTATTTTCAAAAAAAAAAATTTTTTTTTTTTTTTTTTACATTTTGGGTTCGCAGAGACCTAGGTTATAACAAAAATCGTAATTTTGTATTACGATTTCGCCGACGAATAATTAACAACGTTTTATTCTCATCTTGCATTAAATGACCCGGCACTTCCACCATGTAAACAGACAAGATGTCTTAATATAGTGAGAGCTGTTAGCGGAAAAATATTGCAAATCCGGATACCAGCGCCAAAATTTTGCATGGGGGTAGATAAAAATATCAGAATTAAAATCCGCCGGGGGCAAGCGATATCTCACCCCCAAAAACCCCTAAATCACCCCCTAAAAATTAGAATAATTCATAGCTCAAACCCCAAAAAAGAATTTTTATTCAAATTAGTTATTAAAATTATGTTTTCATGTGTTTTAACCCAATCGGCCTATTCTCATTTCCCAAACCACATTTTTTCAACCCCCATCCCTAATTGTTTATAATATTTTACCTTGATTCCAGCATTTACCAGTGAGGCACTAGAGAGTTATCAGTATGAAATTTAGCATGATGGTTCATAAAAACCTGAAAATAATAATCCGCGGGAGGCAAGCGATATTCCCCCCCTTTTTTCTTACCACCCTTAACTTTGGGAAAAACGTAAGGTAGTATTTAATACATTTTGAATATTTCAATTGCTGATTAAAATTATGAGTCGATGTGTTATAGTCCAGTCCACAAATCATTCTCAAAAAAAAACAATTTTTCACCCCAACCCTAATAATCATACTTTTAGTGACAAAACACTGTTGTAAGTTACCAACATAAAATTAGCATGGTGGTAGATAAAAATATAAGAATTTCTATTCCATTGGGAGGCAAACAATATTTACCCCTATTGCCCTCTATCATCCCTTAAAATTTGGGTTTTTGGGACTAGGTCGTATTCAATACATTGAAATTATTAAAATTATCCAATAATATTATGCTCAAGCATGTTTCCATCCAACAACCTAATTTCTCGTGTTTTTTCTACCCCACCCCTAAAAGTGATTTTTTATCAACACATATTAGCATGAAATTTGGCATGGTGATAGATAAAAATATAAGAATTACTATTCCGTTGGGAGGCAAACGATATTTTTCCCCCAGTGCCCTCTATCATCCCCTTAAATTGGATTTGGGAACTAGGTCGTATTCTATACATTGTAATTATTAAAATTATCCAATAATTTTTGCTCAAGCATGTTTCCATCCTATCAACCTAATTTCTCGTGATTTTGTTTTACCCCCACCCCTAATAGGGACTTTTTCATCAACACTTATAAGCATGAAATTTGTCCCTGGTGGTAGATAAAAAATATAAGAATTACTATTCCCTTGGGAAGTAAACGATATTCACCCCAAAATACATCCCTTAAATTGGAAAGAGTGTCAATGATTCGTTTTTTTCATTTGTGGTTATCTGGAAGAAAGTATTCAATTAAAAATCTAAATTTAAAATTCAATAGTTTTGGTTTTTTTAAGAAATACAATAATAAGCATGTTACAAGTATGGTGGTAAACTATGATTACTGGTGCAAGGTGGTATTTTCATACAATTTTTTACGAGTTTTGGGGCTGTGATATTACACTGTCACTTCAGACAAACAAACGTCATTTTTTTGGAACTGCATTGAGAAAAGAAGCTGCTTTAAAAATACCACCTTGTTTCCATGTAATCATAGATACCAACGCATAACATGCTTATTATTGTATTTCTTAAATAAACCAAAACTATTTAATTTTAATTAGATTTTTTAATTTAATAATTCTTCCAGATAACCACTTATGGAAAAAAACAAATCATTGAATACTCTTTCCAATTTTTTAAAGGGGTGTACTTTGGGGTGAAATATCGTTTACTTCCAACGGAATAGTTATTCTTATATTTTTATCTACCACCATGCCAAATTTCATGCTAATAAGTGTTGATGAAAAAAAAAACACTATAAGGGGTGGGGGTAAAAAAAATCACGAGAAATTAGGTTTATTGGATGGAAACATGCTTGAGCAAAATATTATTGGATAATTTTAATAATTACAAGTATAGAAAACGACCTAGTACCAAATCCAATTTTAAGGGATGATAGAGGTCACTAGGGGTAAAATATCGTTTGCCTCCGCACGGAATAGTAATTTTATATTTTTATCTATCACCATGTCAAATTTTATGCTAATAAGTGTTGATGAAAAAAATCACTATTAGGGGTGGGGGTAGAAAAAACACGAGGGAAAATTTGGTTGATTGGATGGAAACATGCTTGAGCATAATATTATTGGATAATTTTTATAATTTCATGTATTGAATACAAACCCAGTACCAAAACCAATTTAAGGGATGATAGAGGGCACTAGGGGTAAAATATTGTTTGCCTCCCAATGGGGAAAAGTAATTCTTATATTTTTATCTACCACCATGCCAAATTTTATGTTGGTAACTTACTAAACAGTGTTTGTCACTAAAAGTATGATTATTAGGGTTGGGGGTGAAAAAATTGTTTGTTTGTATGAATGATTTGTTGACTGGACTATAACACCATCGAACTCATAATTTTAAATCAGCAATTGAAAAATTCAAAATGTATTAAATACTATCTTACGTTTTT
Source organism: Sweltsa coloradensis (assembly GCA_024449915.1). Lineage (NCBI taxonomy): Eukaryota > Metazoa > Arthropoda > Insecta > Plecoptera > Chloroperlidae > Sweltsa > Sweltsa coloradensis. Next base: position 948 of record JAMZAV010014896.1, on the reverse strand, counting down.
CCCAAAGTTAAGGGTGGTAGAGAACAAAAGGGGTGGAATATCGCTTGCCTCCGGCGGATTTTTTATTTTTCAGGTTATTATGAAAACCCTCATGCCAAATTCATACTGATAACTTTCTAGGTGCCTCACTGGTAAATGCTGGAAAAACAAGGTAAAAATATTATAGACAATGAGGGATGGGGGTTGAAAAAATGTGGGTTTAGGAAATGAGAATAGGCCGATTTGGGTTAAAAACACATTAAAACATAATTTAATAACTAAATTTTAATAAAAAATCATTTTTGGGTTAGAGCTATGAATTATTCTAATTTTAGGGGATGATTTAGGGGGTGTGAGGGGTGAGGTATCACTTGCAACCCGTCGGATTTTTAATTCTGATATTTTTATCTACCCCCATGCAAAATTTCACGCTGGTATCCGGATTTGCAATATTCAAGGTGTTCCTTCCCCTTTTCAGCTCTCCCCTAATACAGCCTAGGACCCGGCACTCCACCAAACTTGAGCATTTTTAGAAAATTATCGGGGCCCAATCTGTTAGCTCGTGTTTTTGAGGCTCCAAAAGTGATAACAAAATACCATTTCATAAAAATAAAATAATTTTTTTTTTTTTTTTTTTACTAAACGTTTTGCGAATTTAATAACCTCTAACCGTCCACAAAAGTTTAAACGTCCCATCCCTAACGGTAAAAACCCTGTTATTCCAATCTTCAAGACTGTTGGATGAGCTTGGCCAAACTTACACTTTGAGGCTCCAGACTGGTTTTTAAATTTCTACAATTTAACGGGTTGATTTTACTGGGGTAACCACTTTAGTTACATTAATTTCATTTTACTCTTTTATACGGTTTTCGACCTTCACACGAGAGCGCTGCACCTTTGCAACCTAACCTACAATACGTCTGTACAAAGTCAGGCTGACGTAATTGAAGTAGAGAGTTTACTGGTGCG
>JAMZAV010014895.1:0-10711 GCA_024449915.1 Sweltsa coloradensis | reverse complement strand
TCGTAAACTCAAACAACGTTGTTTTTCCAATTTAGTTTTTTGTCAAACACTATGCCGAGGAGACGGATATTTGTTTTAAATTGAAGTTCTACTTTGGTTAAACGTATTTGTGGGTCATTTGGATTCCTTGAAGACGGCAAAAGTGAATGCACGGGAGTTTTTTTCGGGAGAGAATCGTGTCCCCCGCTTTCGGCCCATTCATTTTATATTGTTCAATCCAATTTGCCCGTGTCTTTGAGCTTTTGATAAATTTACCGATCTGTAGAATTCCCAGGTCACTACAAATAGGCACGACATTAGGCTCTTTGGATACAATCCACCACACTGTTTATTCCAATAGAAAACATGATCCGACAAGACCGAGCCTTGGGGTACACCTTTTCCAGTGAGAACGGGGTCTGACAAAACATTGTTAACCGCACTTTGAAATTTCTATCTTTTAAAAATTTTTCTAAAAATTTTGGCATGTGCCCTCGAAAACCCCACTCGTGAATCTGTTGAAGAATATTATATCTCCATGTTGTATCGTATGCTTTTTCAATGTCAAAAAAGCACACCAACAACATGTTGTTTTGCAACAAACCCTTCTTGAATAAACGTCTCTAATCAAACCCAAGTGGTCGAGGGTTTGCAACGACGTTGACGAAATCCACATTGGACGTTCGCCAATAAACCGCGTGTCTCCAGCATCCAATTAGTCGTTTGTTGATCATCTTTTCGAAAAATTTGCAAAAGCAACTTGTCAGAGAAATAGGGCGATATGAAGTCGGCATCGACTTATCTTTTGTGGGTTTGAGAAGTGGAATTAAGAGGGCACTACGCCAACTATCGGGAAATATGTCAGACAACCACAAAATTTTAAAAAATAAATAATAACTTCCAATGAGGGATCAGTCAGGTGCACAAACATTTTCGTTGTGCATTTTTGTCTTCTCCCACAGATGTGCGACGTAATGACTTAACGCCATACGGAGTTCCCACAAAGAGAACGTCTGTTGTATGGATCATCGTTTTCAGATGAGAAATTAAGTTTTCGAGCTTCTTGTAAACTGCTTGTGTGCTAGAAATTCTGCATCATATCGTGCATTACTGCTTACCGATGCAAAATGTGTACCCAGTACTGAACCCACATCTGCTGGAGTAGTAACTAATTGCCGCCATCCCTTTATAGCGGGTATGGTGTTTACCTGACGTCCACTAATTGATTTTAAACCTTTTCCACACCATCGTGGAAGAGGTGCTGTAATTTATAGAAGATACATACTCTTGCCTGACTGCCTCTTACTATGTTTGATAATTCGTCTCGTTTTCCCCTCTCTCGTGCTTGAAATTGATTAAATTTTCAAATGTAAAATGTATTTAATTTTTTAAAAGCTGCTTTTTTTGCCTTGATGGCCAATGCACAATCTTTGTTCCACCAGGGAAACCTTTAACGTCGCTTTTTTTAAACAAAGTACTTTTTCCGTTGAAATCCTTTATATTTAAAATAGCGACGTTAAAGGTTTTGTAGGTGGAGTTTTTTAGTGAAAATGATTTTGTATATTTCCAATGTTGGCTATTTCATTTTTATTTTGACAAATGCCCAGTTTACTCCTCATAGGCCTAGGCCTAGGCCGCGTCACTCCTCGCTACTTAAAGCTTTTCAAATAACACAGAATGAAATGAAACAAGAACGTGTATTTTTTAATAATATAAATCACTATTTATAAAATATTACTCATTTTAGGATGTTTTTCGTTGGTTTTATTGAAGAAAAACAGTGTTAAAAACTGGTCCATACCAACCAAAAAAGTTCCGATGTTTGTATTAGTATTAGTAGTATTCATACTGATGTTAGTACATTACTCAATTAAATGCCATCATCATCATTTTCATCATCAAAAGCAGTTGAAAACGTGTTTTTGTTGTGCATCCGTTTTTTGCTTCCTTTCACTTCTCCCTATCAATAACTATAGCCTACTTTCTAGGAAAAAGGGAGTTATAATCCATAATGCCAATATGTTAGTTTAAACATCCGCCAAATTTTGCCCAATCATTCGGCCATATTGGAATCTTCAATCTGCCAATGGCGGCTATAGCTGCCGGTATAGGCGTGCTATATCTCTAGCTCTAACTCTATGGCCAATTCTACCCCGGGCCCAGACGGGGGAGAGCTCGTCTGACAGTGCGTCGTCGAACTGAGAATGATTCTTGTGTTTTTGTTTTTGTGAATGGTATATGAAAAGTTAGGTCACAAGGCGTCACTCTTGCGGCTAGCCTATAGGGTAGGTAAGAGGGAAAGAACATCCCACGCTCGTCAGAAGCAGCCACGGTTAAGGGGAAAAAAGCGGGATTCTCACGTCGCGGTTGTCATCGTCTTTGTCGTTCGTGTTGTCATAAACTTCGTCGTAGTCGAGGAGGTCGTCAAGGGAAGGGGATGGTGTCCCCGACGCCGTTTACCAAACTCGCCTCTAGTTTCGGGGAGTAAAATACTCCTTTACATACTAGCTGATGTTAAGATGTACAATATTTCCTCTTGATTCGCCTTTTACAATAAGCAGAGTCAAGCTCTGGGGACAGATTCTACCCCAGACCCTGACAGGTGTGTTAAAGTGATAGTATGTTAATGAGTTTTGCATAAAAGAAGATCGGTAGCAATAGCAAACTGGTATAAGAGGATTGGCAGCGGTCACAGGTAGGTGGCAGGCAGATGGGTTAGAGATGGACACGGACGCTCTTTGGTCAATCCGCTCACCATTGAATACCAAACAACAGCCCTAGATTTGACAGCAAATACCGATATGGTGGAGAGGATAAAATAATTAAAAATCTTGCATCAGAATGCACAATCAGTTGGTAATAAGGGCGAACAATTGGAAACATCAAACATGACGACTTGAGAAACTAGGGCGCTCAAACCGGTATGGTCATATTGCGCCGTCTGTGATAAAGGTAGAAGAATAAAATATTTTGTTTAATTGTTTTTTGTATTAAATCTATATTTATAAAAGGATTTTTGTTGGTTTATTTGGATTAAGGACGCGTCAACCGTTAGGTCATAATGCACCACTCTAGCCTAGGGGGGGGGGGAGGAGGGGCCCATGCTGGTCAGAACCAGCCACGGGTAAGGGGAGGAAAGAGGGTTCTCACGTCACGGTCGTCATTGTCTTCGTCATCGTTCGTGGTGTCATTGTCGTCATCGTCGTCGAGGGGCGGTCAAGAGAAGGGGCAAGATCCCCGACAACGATTTGCCAGAGCTCGCCTCTAGATTCGGGGAGTTATATACTCCGCTCGAACTAGCTGATGTTTGCGAGGTGGACTTTTTCTCTTGAATCGCCTTTTACGATTAGCAGAGCCATGCTTTGGGCCAATTCTTCCCTGGGCCCAGACGAGGAAATGAAATGGATTTTTGATAGTAATAAGAGAAAACAATCACAACACTTCAACCGATAAGACATAATGCGCTACTCTAGCCTAGGGGATATTAGGAGGAGGGGCCTATGCTTGTCAGAACCAGCCACGAGTAGCGGGAGGAAAGGTGGGGTTCTTACGTCGGGTTCGTCTTCGTCTTTGTCACCGTTCGTTTTGTCACTGTCATCGTCGTCGAGGGGTCGTCAAGGGAAGGGGCCGGTGTCCCCGACGATGATTGCCAGAGATCGCCTCTAGTTTTGAGGAGTAATATACTCCCCTATACTAGCTGATGTTTGCGAGGTGGACTTTTTCTCTTGAATCGCCTTTTACGATTAGCAGAGCCATGCTCTGAGCCAAATTTTACCTCGGCCCAGGCGGGTGCATGGTCTTTGTCATCGTTCGTGTTGTCATGGTCGACGTAGTCGGGGAGGTCGTCAAGGGAACGGGAGGGATCCCGATGACAACCGCCAGACCTTATTAATAGTTGATGTTTGCTAGACGGACAAAGCGTCTTTTCACGCCTTTAACGCCCTACAGCTTTTCACTATCAACTTCACTTGTTTCCTATACATTTATTTACAAGGTGCATAATGCTTGATAAGTTTATAATAACTGAAGGGAAATATAAATTCTCACGAAGACTTTGAGAAGCAGAAAATGTTTCCCTCGTCAGGTGCCTAGCTGTGGGATAGGACATCAGTTAGGCCTTCGATAATAGAGAGCCTGTGGTATTGAAAAGTAATAAAATGATTTTGTGGTATGTTTGATGGTTATGTTGTTTTTAAGTTATAATAATAATCATCATAACTCAGCTCCACATATGTCGGGTTGAGTGTTTCTTTTTATTATTTGTATTAAGGACGCGCCAACCGTTAGGTCATAATGCAGCACTCTAGCCTAAGGGGGTGGGAGGAGGGGACCATGATGGTCAGAACCAGCCACGGGTAGGGGGAGGAAGGGGGGTTTCTCACGTCGCAGTCGTCATCGTCTTTGTCATCGTTCGTTGTGTCTTTGTCATCGTCGCCGGGGGTCGTCAAAGGGAAGGGGGCAAGGTCCACGACGACGACCGCCAGAGCTCGCCTCTAGTTTCAGGAAATATTATTATTAAAATTCTCTATACTTACTAGCTAAAGTTTGATGAAAATTATGAATAGCAGAGCCATGCTCTTGACATTTTCTTCAGTCTACTCCATTCGTGTTGCTTTCCATTCTTAGGACTACGAGAGAAACTACTCAAACTAGGACGCTTTAACCGGTTAAGCTAAGTCATATGGCGCCGCGTGTGATGAAAGGTAATAAATTGAATTTGTTGTGTGTTAGTTCTATATTGTTATCTCTGTTTATGAAAGAAACGATAACTAATGAACTTATGTAATAGCACCAAAACAATGATTTTTTTTTAAATATATACTTTTGAATTGAATTTTTAATTCATAAAGTTTTTTGTTTATTTGGTTTAAGGACGTGTCAACGTAAGATCATGATGCACCACTCTAGCCTAGGATATATGGGGTGGTAGATCTTATGCTGGTCAGAACCAGCCACGGGTAGAGGGAGGAAAAGGGGAGAAAGGTTCTCACGTCGCTGTCGTCATCTCGTAGTTGTCTTTTAGTTTCCTTTAGTTGTCTTCTCTCATTCTAGCAGGTGAAACCACGACAAAGTCACGAGTTGCACTTCTTAGTATGAGTTATTTCTTGTATCAAGACGCACACGCCAACTAAGATGATTGTAGACACCTCGGTTGCTGGGCAGAGCGATGCTGGATATCTTCTCTCGGGTCCTAGGCTGGTTCACAGAGCCACGTCCAATGATTCTCTGTGCGACGAGACTTATAATGTATAAGAACACGAGCTCTGTAGATTCCCTGATTTGAATACAAAGTTATTTATAAATATCTGTTCAGATCAAATGCCATAGCTCACATGAACACCCAAGCCTGAAGTGAAGCTCCTAACAGAAACAAAAGCAACACTGGCATCGGCTTGTTGGACTCACCGCCTTCGTTCACAACGTAAACAACACGATTCTCAAAACTCACGGCCACGTAGATAGTTTGTTTAAAGAGAATAGCGTGAATCTGTTTATAATACAACACATAATAATATACATCAAATTTTCAAATTTCCAAATTTAACCGAATTTACAAATTATTTAAATTATAAAATGTACAATATTACAAAAAGTACAAACAAAATTACTAACACAATATAAAATTTCTCCTTGCACGAAGTACCCAGCTTATTTAGCACACCTTGATTAGTCGTAGGGTTATTATTAAATTCGTAGGTAATACATCTACTTTATTTATGAATAACGGGGCAGATGTCATCGTCTTTGTCATCGTTCGTGTTGTCATGGATGTCGTCTTTGGAGAGGTCTTCAAGGAAGGGGGTGAGGTCCCCGACGACGTCCGCCGAAGCTCGCCTCTAGTGTCGGGTAGTTGAATATTCCGGTACATAACAGTTGATGTTTCGTCAATTTCTACCCCGAGCCAGATGGGGTTCTAATAAAGAAATACAATGTGGTAGTTCAGGTGGGCTTCCAAGGTGGTTCACAAACAACTCAATAGGAGTAAGAGGGTGAGGGTGGGGGTGGGGGGCTGAATTAAACCTACAATAGCGCCGCAGGCAATTTGTACAAAAATACAATTTTTTGAAGAAGTGTATTTACTTTGTTTAGCTAAACGGAAAAAGAAACTTTAAATTAATATATGTAAAATATTTAACTTTCTGCGTAAACACAGATAATTTGTTTAATATAATTAATTGTTGGGATATTTGTGATTTTTTGTTGGTTAATTTGGATTAAGGACGCGTCAACCGTTATGTAATAATGCGCCACCAATAAGGATGTATGGGGTGGAAAGACCCATGCTGGTCAGAACCAGCCACGGGTAAGAGGTGGAAGGGGGGTTTCTCACGTCGCGGTCGTCATCGTCACTGTCATCGTTTGTTGTGTCATCGTCATCGTCGTTGTGGAGGTCGTCCAGGGAAGGAGAGGTTTCCCCCACGACGATTGCGAAAGCTCGCCTCTAGTTTAGGGGAGAGGTATACTCCCCAATTACTACTTACATGCGTAAAATATGATCAAAGTTGAACTTTTGTAAAATTCGGAATGAAAACAGATTCAATGGCAATGGTACTAAAAATTGAATAGTCGAGAAGCACAGAACATGCTACACGTTAAAATATAAGAGCATTTGAAGACAACGTGAGATACTAGGGCGCTTCAACCGGTTATGTCCGCCGCATCGGATATTGAAAGTTAATGAAATGAGTTTTGTGTGTGATAACTATATTGTTTACTATGTTTATAAAAGAAAAGAAAATTATGGTAGTGATAGAAATAACAAAAAAAAAACTAATTATTCAATTACACTAAAAAAATGATGATTTATTTTTTTTAATAAAATACTTTGAATAAGAATTGCGCACGCAATTAAATAAAATACTGAATTTATTTGAGTTTTCTGGCCCTATTCGTTTGACAATCAGACCTTTTTCCGTGAGCTATGTTTTGTGCTAAATTTCTGCCAGGAAGAAGTCCAGATCTTCATTGAAGTAATTAACCTTATTTCACATTTCTTGATTAAAGAAGATTTTTTTGGTTTGTTTGGATTAAGGACGCGTCAACCGTGAGGTCATAATGCACCACTCTAACCTAGGGGTGGGGTGCGGGGGGGTAGGTGGAGGAGGGGCTAATTCTGGTCAGAACCAGCCACGGGTAAGGGGAGGAAAGGGGTTTCTCACGTCGCGGTCGTCATTGTCTTAGTCATCGTTCGTGGTGTCATTGTCATCATTGCCGTTGAGGGGTCGTCAAGGGAAGGGGGCAAGGTCCCCGACGACGATTGCCAGAGCTCGCCTCTATTTTTGGGCAGTAAAATTTCATACTAGCTGATATTTGTGAAGTGGACTTTTTCTCTTAAATCGCCTTTTTCGATTAGCAGAGCCTTGCTTTGGACCAATTCTACCCCGGGCCCAGACGGGGGGAGCGAGGAAAGGGATACATAAAGAATCTTGGTCTGCACCATTTGATGTCTGTTGCGGGCAACAAAAGGTATCATCTAACATAAGTTTTAGACGACGTAAGAAATAGGACGCTTTCAACCGGTTATTCCGTCTTATTGCACGCCATTTGATATTGAAAGTAAATTAATTTAAGTTTAAAGTGAGTTTTGAGACTTTATTGTTTCCTAGTTATAAGGAAAGAAAACGTTGGTTGTGTAGAACAGCAAAAAGAAAAAATGAATGAAAATGAAAAAGAAGTGGTTTAAGATGTGCATAAATGTTGTTCAATAAATTGACTTACGCGGTGTGTTTAATTGAATGTGAAGTTTACTGTTGTTTACAACTCGTCAACCGCTAGGTCATAAAATTGCACCCCTGTGACTATGATGATATTAGATGTGAGAGCGCAGCGAACGAGTCTATAACGCTATTCGATACAGACTTCGTTGTGACCAATGTCGAGGGGAAGGGGGAGGGTCCCGACGACGAATGCCAGAGCTCGCCTAGTTTCGGAGAGTAATATACTCTCTACTATTTGATGTTGCGAGGTGGACTTTTTTCTGACGCCTGTACACTAGCAGAGCCATGCTCTGGGACTGGGTTGTCATCCAGACATGGAAGCCTCCATACGCTCTCACATCGTCGTCAGTGGCGTACCTTTGACCTCGAGCCTCGTGAATAGGAAAGAGTAAATGAAAAAGCTTTATACAAAAGCAACAAAATGACCCTGCGCCATTTGAATAAATTATCTGAAGTACGAGAGAAGACACGGATTTGTATTCTATTAAGTTGATACAATCAATTTGTCAAAGGCATGAGTGCAATAAATAATATGGGCCATGGCAACTGCAAGGGCTTCATTTCCCACACGAATCCTTTGACGACGAATTTTATCTAACGTACTAGACACATAAATTGCACGTATGTTGCATGTATGTAGAATAGAAGTGTTGATATGTTGGGACACGTGCGGCGGAGGCTAGGCGGTTCGCCTCGACGGCTGCGATCACGGCCGCAATAGGATGGTGTCGCAGACGGTATACCCCGACGTCAAGACCTAACCATTGCACGTAGTTGATGTATGTAAACGAAGTGGTTTTTGATATTGGGGAGGCACTGTGGCGGCGGAGGCAGGGCCGTGCCTCGACGGCTTGCATTAACGGCCGGCAATAGGTGTCGTCGCAGACGTAGTATATCCCGACGTACAATCGACCATAACATGCACGTATTTGATGTATGTAGAACAAAGTGTTTATATGGGGAGGCAACTGGCGGCAGAGCAGGGCGGTCGCCTCGACGGCTGCATACGCCGGCAAATAGGAAGTGTCGTCGCAGACGGTATACCCGAGACAAGACAAAAGACATTGCACGTATTTTGCAGCTTGTAGAACAGAAGTGTTTGATATGGGGAGGCACGTGGCGGCAGAGGCAGGGCGGTCGCCTCGACGGCTGCGATTACGGCCGGCAAATAGGGTGGTCGTCGCAGACGGTATACCCCGACGTACAAGCCCATAACCAAATCACATTATTTAAAACCACGTGAGAAACTAGGGCGCATCAACCGGTTAGGTAATATTGCGCCGCCTGTGATATTGAAAGCCAATGCAATGAGTTTATGGTGCGTTAAATGATTATATTGTTTTCTAATTCAAAATGTAAAGTCTTATGAGTTAAGGGTTTGGTTAGGGAAGGATAAGGGGGTTATTAGCCTAGTTCGCGGTCGTGATCGTTTTTGTCAATCTCGACGAAGTCGATCACGTCGTCAAAGGAAGGGGGAGGTATCCCCGAAGACGATTTCCAGAGCTTGCCTCTAGTTTCGGAGAGTATAGAGCGAGTGTAATGAAGCTGTGAGAACCAGGGCCCTCCAACTGGGTAGGTCATATGCTGCGCATGTCATGTTATAATTCATTTGATTGAAGTTGTAATGAAAGTTTATTTGGTATGAGGGCGCGTCAACCGTAAGGTGATATTTCGCCTCCTGCGATATTGAAGATATAAATGTTTTGTGATTTTTTAAAATAAATAGAGTGAAAAAATAAATAGAGTGAAAAATGTGTCAGTGTTTATTTGGATCAAGGGCGCGTCAACCGATAGATTCTAATTTGCGTCAGTGTAGTCATAATGCGCCACTCTAGCCCTAGGGATATGAAGAAGGAGGGGTCCATGCTGGCAGTGTTGAATTCAGGCATACCTGCGGGAGGCAAAGCCCCTCGGACATTATGTATGGAAACGGTATAGATATTTTCAACAAACTTATCGTCCATCGGGATGATGACGTGAGAAACTAGGGCGCTTTAACCGGTTAGATCATATTGCGCCGCCTGTGATAATGAAATCTTCTTCTGTTTTGGGGAATGGTCGTGGGGCTCGAAGCCTCTCCCCTGGTAGTTTTAGTGCCTGGTGCGAAGCACCTTTTAACTAAAAATCTGATGTGTGCCAGAGTTGGGCGATGGACAGCGTCCTTGCGCTGCATGGTAATTGGTGACAGGCACCGTTGATTTCGATAAAATACCGCCGGAACTTGAAAATGTCAACAAACTTCTAGGATTTGCATCCGTGGCAGAAAAGTCCCACAAGAGACATCCAAGGAGAGTTATTTTTATCGTCACGGAGGTCTTAGTCGTGGGTCCACTACACCCACTCGACGACGACCGGCGATGAGACGTTGACGAGCCCGCAGAAGCCGTGCCTGACGACGTGGAGGCAAGAAACGAGGTCCAAGAGCTGCAATGGGGCGCGGGAATACGTCGCTTCTTCTCGGAATAATGTGGGCAAGTGCAGAAAACCTGGGGATTTGGTACCGCTTCTAAGATGCGTAAAATCTGGCAGCTTGTGCAGCAATGCATTGGTCGACGGTTTGCAAACCGAGGTCAGCGTGAACCTCAGACATTCGTGTCCAGCGAGGAAGAGAAAGGGACACACGAAGAATCTTGTTTTGCACCACTTGTAGTCGGTTGCGGTGGGTGCTGCACATCCTCCCCAGACAGGAGATGGTATAACGCCGCTGAACGGATTACAGACGTTGTAGAGGCGGAGCTTGGCCGTTACCGAGAGCTGTGCATTCCGCAGAAGGGGGTACAGGAGAGACGAGTTTACAGGTTGCCTTCTGAGTTGCTGACCGGATATGTGGGCCCCACGTAAGTTACGGTCTAAAGTTATGCCCAGGCATCTATTGGTCGGTGCCCATTGTATGGCGACATCATTGAGACGTAACCGAGGAGGAGGCCGTTTTCTAGACCATGAGAAGAGAGTACTTGAAGTCTTCTCCACATGAGGCCATGCGTGAATTTGCGTACCAGTCGTTGACGAGATGA